>JANHFZ010006301.1:0-35266 GCA_027560215.1 Halcyon smyrnensis
GGGAGGGCTGGAACCCCTGTGCTGGGAGGCCAGGCTGGGAGAGCTGGGGGTGTTCAGCCTGGAGAAGAGAAGGCTCCGGGGAGACCTTCTTGTGTCCTTTCAGGACTTGAAGGGGCCTGTGAGAAAGATGGGGACAGACTTTTTATCAGGGCCCGTTGGAACAGGACGAGGGGTGATAGTTTTAAACTGAAAGAGGGAGATTTAGACTGGAGAGAAGGGAGAGATTATTGATGCTGAGGATGGTGAGACCCTGGGACAGGTTGCCCAGAGAGGTGGTCAATGCTCCATCCCTGGACGATTCCAGGTGAGTTTGTCCAGGGCTCTGAGGAACCTGCTCTAGTTGCAGATGTCCACGCTCAGGGAAGTTGTTTGGACAAGATGAGCTTTAAAGGTCCCTTCCCACCCAAACCTCTCGATGATTCAATGAATTTGAATTGCTGTTGCTCTGTTAACTTGAAACCTCGGGTCTGGGTAAGGTGATGCTGCTTGATCCTCCTGGGCAGATTTTGCTCTTTCTTAGAGGATTCAGGAGTTAAAAGAAAAACAAACTCTTCAGCTTCTTCCCTTTCTAGGGGAAGGTCCTGGGTCTGAGCTGCTCCTTTCTGACCGAGACACCAGCTGGATCGATGTGAGCTGCTGACCCCATTAAGCTGTAGTATCAAAAAGTGCTTGCTCAGCATTTCCACACCCCCCCCAGCCCCATAAATGCAGTTATCAATAAATTCCAAGTCATTTTAAGTGTAAAATACTTCACAATTTCAGCTTCTCCTAATCACAGCATTAATTCCCCTGCTTTCTGGAGGGGTACAGAGGCAGCTTTGGTGGAATGATGTCTGAATGAGGCCTGGGTGATATCGAGCAGTGGGGTCACTCAGCAAGCTACGCCCCAGTTGCATAAGAGCCTTTGTTGCTTCTCTGAGGCCATGTTAACCTTTAATGGTTAAAATTCTGTCTCATTCAAAGCCCAGGTTACATCAGAACACGGAACCGTGAGCCGTCTGATGGCCCCTGTGCCTTGGGGGTGTTGTTAAGAACCGTCACTTATCATCACTCATGATTCTGTGATCATGGCCTGAACATCACACGGGTGGGAGGTTCATCATCACACCCACCCGTGCAGTCCGTCGTGGTTGGAGGATGCTCTTTGCATGGGGAGGTGACCAACAGCATCCCTTCAGCATTCCCTGTGTTCAGCTCCCCCCCCCAAACAAATGGATTCCTAAGGAGGTAGCACCGCCATGTGTTAAATACACAGCAGCTGGTGCCACGGTGATGAAACCAATGTAGCATGTGGTGGAAACCACTGGAAAAGAGGAGTCTGAGGACCTGAGCAGTGCGATGTCCTCACAGGGTTTCTACAGCAACAGGGCAAGGAGGGTGTTTGTCAGGGGTTTGTCCTCTCCTGGCTTTCTCGGCACACCTTGAATGCCATGTCTCTCTGGGGTGGAGGGAATACATGATGTCATCGCTGTAGGACCAAATCGCCTTCCTAGGGAAGCTCAGGGTGAGGCCAGGATGGATGGGGTTTTAAGCAACTTGCTCTAGTTGAAGCTGTCCCTGCCCATGGCAGTGCGGTTGGAACTAGATGACCTTTAAAGGTCCCTTCCAACCCAAACCATTCCATGATTCTGTGGACAGCAGTAAGGTCTGTGCTGTCTTGGACCAAACTCAACAAGCTATTTAAATTTAAATTACTGCACAGTGCTCTGGTGGGGTAGGTCTGAGGCTACCTTGCCTCCAGAGCTTACACCACCCTTCTCTACTATCCATCAAGGAAGTTTTTTGCACTGATGCCATAAATAATGCCAGTAATTCTGGGCCAAGACTGCATTTGGTCCCCAGATTGGTTGGGTTGAACAGAGGGCAACAACACGTTGCCACCTACCTGCTCTCCCCACTCATAGCTGGGAAATACTGTGCATGGACCCTATTTGGGGCAGATACTCAGGAATTTTATCCCTGAAGTTTGGAAAAAAAAATTGCAATGTGGGAGGTTTTTGCAGAACTTAAGACAGAGTTTGTAATAAGACGTGCCTTTATCAAAGCCCTGTCTCATAGTCCTGTGGGTTTTCTTCTCCAATTTTCTATCGTGTGGGTACGTCAGCTTCTCTGACTGTGCCACAGGTCCAGACACGTGGCTTTTGGTTGATGTTCATGCAGATGAACCTTTGGTTTATATATCTGTGGAAGGTATGTGGTGTTCTTCCTTGCAGCATGGGGCTGAGGAGGGTGGCCCTCAGCCATTGACCTGCTGCAGATCGAGCTGCTTGAGCTGATCAATTACCCCCAAAAATGAAAAGACAGAGGAGGAAGGAGGGTTGTGGACACTAAATTCCTTCTTCTCCAGTGTCAGGGAAAATGATGATGCAGCCCAGGTGCCGCCCAGCGTTCTTCAGCTGATAATTCACAGCACAAAACAAGCAGAAATAAATAGGCTCCAGGACAAAAGGTCCAACATTTCCTGAATGTCCTGACCTTGTCTTGCAAGGTGCTGCAGGATTTTACCTTGGCTGGTTTGTAGTCTGTGATGAGACAGTTCTGGTGGGTCTAAACAGACCTTTGTCTTTTCAAGCTCCATGGGGCTGTCTTTCTTCTGTCCTATCCTATCCTATCCTATCCTATCCTATCCTATCCTATCCTATCCTATCCTTTATTCTTAGAATCATTGAATCATAGACTGGTTTGGATTGGAAGGGACCTTTCAAGATCATTTAGTCCAACTCCTCTGCACTGAGCAGGGACATCTGCAACTAGAGCAGGTTGCTCAGAGCCCCATCCAACCTCACCTGGAATGGTTCCAGAGATGGAGCATCAACCACCTCTCTGGGCAACCTGGCCTCAGGTCTCACCACCCTTGGTGTCAAAAATTTCTTACTTCTCTTCAGTCTAAATCTCTTCTCTTTTAGTTTAAAACCATCACCTACCAAGGATAAGTCTAGTTTAGTGTTTCCTATCCTATCCCATCCCATCTTTTTTTTCTTCCCTGTGGTAACTGTGAAGCTCTTGAGCTCTTGTTTCACCCTGGAGGAGCTTCCTGGATGAAGGACTTTTTCTTCCTCCCTGATATCCCACTGTCTCCTTGGAGGAAGATCTAAAGCTGCTTCTTTTCATCCCATGGAGCTCTTTATAAATGAAGGCAACCAAAAAGGAGGATTGAAACTGGGAGCTGACATTGCTCTAGGGCCAAGATTGTCACAATGCTGGGTCAGTGCATCGCTCTCGGACCAGAATTAAAGCCCTGATTGGAAACCCAGAGAAAATGTTTTATCTCTGCAAAGCTTCGGCTGGCCTCCAGCTGTCCTGTTGCGCTGCTTGGTCTGAGTTGTGCAGAATGAGACAATGTGTGGTGTAGGATTTACTCCTCTCTGCATGAGTTTAGACTCATAGAATCGTTCTGGTTGAAAGAGACCTTCAAGATCATCAAGTTCAACCATTAGTTAGTCTCTGTCTTGCAAGGAAAAGATGAACTGAGGCATCTTCCTTCTCTGCTGAGAAGAGGTGGAGATGTTTCCATCATTTGGGTAGGTTTGTTCAACACTGGGAACCTCCAGCACCTGAAAAACCCACTCCTGTTTTTCATTCCATCAGTTTAAATCAGAATCATGGAATCGTTTTGGTTGGAAGAGACCTTTAAGCTCATCGAGTCCAACCGTTCCCTCAGCACTGCCAGGGAACCACTAAGCCAGGTCCCTCAGCACCACATCTCCGTGGCTTTGAAACCCCTTCATGGATGGGGACTCCACAACCGCCCTATTCCAGGCCTCGACAACCGTTTTTGGGAAGATTTTTTTCCTAATATCCACCCTAAATCAGGTTAGAAGAGGTTGCTGAACCCTTTGGAGGGATCAGGGCAGGTCAGTGCCCCCATCCAAGGACTTCTTTTCCTCTTGCAAGCTCTTGAGCAAATTGAGCATTTCCAAACACACACACACACCCCTCAGGGGCCTCGCTCCTGGCGAAAGGCAGCGAGATGTCATCCATCGTTCGTCTGACTCACCGAACGCGTCCGTTTGAGATGCCACCTTGTTTGATCAGCTCTGCTGAGCACGCTGAGGGCTTTGGGGTGTTTTTTTTTTCCTCTGTCTCTGTTCTTTTCTTAACGGGATTGTAAATGAAGATGAGAACAAATTCCAACATCCCTTGTGTCTTTTTTAATAAAAAGGAAGATTTGAGAGGACGATTTGCCTCTACGCCTCAAGCATCCCCCGGCTTAGCACAGAGGTGACACCTGCAGTATTTGGGGTAATATGAAAACAAAAAAAAACCACCTTAAATTGTCCATTCTTCAGGATTTACAACCTTCTTTTAATCCTCTTTTGCTTTTCTAAGCTCCATTCACTGCTTTGTGATTTCAATAACCCCCCTTTCCTGCATTTCTGAGGGAGCTGGGTCATCACATTGGGTTGACAATGCTGGGTCCGTAGCTCAGCAGCAGATGAGGTGATGGGGCCATGGGGGGAAGGTTAAACCTAATTTTCTGCTCCATCTTTTGGTGGTGAGCTCCACACTCCATTCAGAGACCAACTCCTCGTTTAACCAAGGTGAACAAAGGGCACCAAGAAGCAGGTCACCAAGCTCTTCTCCCTGGGTTCCAGGAATAGGATGTGTGGGAATGGGTCAAAGCTGCACTGAGGAGTTTTGACCACCAGCGGGGCAGGGATGGTCAAACATTGGAACAGGCTTCCTAGAGAGGTGGTCTGTGCCTTCAGCTTGACAGTGTTGAGGAGGCATTTGGACAGTGTCTTAGCAACATAGAATCATTGAATGGTTTGGGTTGGAAGGGATCGTCTCAGAGATCATCTAGTTGCAACCCCCCTGACATGGACAGGGACACCTCCCACTAAACAGGTTGCTCAGAGCCCCATCCAATCTGACCTTGAACTCTTCCAGGGATGGACCATCCACAGCTCATCTGGGCAACCTCTTCCAGTGTCTCACCACCTATAACATGCTTTAGCTTGCAGTCAGCCCTGATTTGGTCAGGCAGTTGGACTGCATGATTGTTGTAGGTCCCTTCCAACTGAAAATCTCCTCTCTCCTCTCCTCTCCTCTCCTCTCCTCTCCTCGCCTCTCCTCTCCTCTCCTCTCCTCTCCTCTCCTCTCCTCCCTTTCCCTTCCCTTCCCACCCAGCCCAGGACACAGTCAGGTCTGTCCTGTCCTCATCATCTCCATCCATCCCACCGCTGGGTTTCGGTGGTGATGCAGCCTGTGGTTATCATTCCGTCAAGGTGTGTCGGGGCGGGTGGTTTGGGGAAGGTGCCAGAGGTGGGACTTGAGCACCAGAGAACTGGTGCTTTGGCCTGGTGTTGAAATCGAGACAGAGGGAAGAGGTGTGGGCAGAGCTGCGCAGGAGCCCGACGCCGGCACACCAGGGTTTGTGCTGGGAAGCAGCTGTCATTGTCTTCACGTCTCACATGGGCGAATGCTGCCGAGCTTGGTTGTCTGGGCGGCGGTGCAGAGCTGCGGGGTGGTCTTGCAGAAGAAGTTCATGGCCAGGTTGGTGCCTCGGGCTGGGCTCTGTTATTCTACTCTCTCGCCTCTCCCCTGTCCTTGGTGTGTCCAGAGAAGGGCAACAAAGCTGGGGAAGGGTCTGGAGTACAAGTCTGGTGAGGAGTGGCTGAGAGACCTGGGGTTGTTGAGCCTGGAGAAAAGGAGGCTCAGGGGAGACCTTCTCACTGTCCACAACTCCCTGATAGGAGGTTGGAGCCAGGCGGGTCAGTCTCTTCTCCCAAAGAACAAGCAACAGGACAAGAGGAAATGGCCTCAAGTTGCCCCAGGGGAGTTTTAGGTTGGGTATTAGGAAAGGTTTGGCTCACTGTAAAGGTTGTGAAGTCCTGTCCCAGGGTGCCCAGGGCAGTGGTGGAGTCCCCATCCCTGGAGGGGTTTCAAAGCTGTGGAGATGTGGTGCTGAGGGACATGGTTTAGTGGTGACCTCTCAGTGCTGGGTTAATCGTTGGACTTGATGATCTGAAAGGACTTTTCCAACCAAAATGATTCCATGATTCTCTGATTCTTCACTGACGTTGTGCCGAGCACGCTGCAGCCACAGGGTCTGCACCCCGAGGAGTTCCAGCTGTAAAACACAGAGGACTCAGGGTGGAAGCCATGGTGGAACTGATGTGGTGCCACCCAGGCGGGTGTTTTTGGCTGTCTTGTAGACTTGCTAACTTCCCGTGGGAGCTGAAAAACCAGGGACGGGTTTGCAGCCCTTCAGCAAATTCTTTATTTAGTGTAAATAGTGCTGCGGGACACGATGTGAATGGGGGAGGAAGAAAGAGCTGCTGTCCCCACCCAAGCTGCTCTTCTCCTCCGTCCTGCTTTGTATGCATTGCGTCTTAGGGTGCTTTGGGGTAGAAAGGCACCTTCCGAGATCATCTGGTTGAAGTCTCTCTCCCTCTGTTTGTTCTTCTTCAGGCTGGAATGGGTGGAAATCATCGAGCCTCGAACCCGGGAGCGCATGTATGCCAACCTCATCACGGGGGAGTGCGTCTGGGACCCCCCTGCCGGGGTGCGGATCAAACGCACCAATGAGAACCAGTGGTGGGAGCTCTTCGACCCCAACACCTCCCGTTTCTATTACTACAATGCCACCACGCAGAGGACGGTGTGGCACCGGCCACAGAACTGTGATATCATCCCCTTGGCCAAGCTGCAGACCCTGAAGCAGAACACGGAGTCTCCGAGGGCTTCGACAGAGAACAGCCCTGGGAGGAGCAGCAATGTCAGCAGGGAGGGCAGCACCAGCTCCTCCCTGGAGCAGGAGCTGGAGGGTGGCGAGAAGGTGCAGGAGCAGAGGTCAGGCCGCCAGTCCACCCAGTACGCCATGGTGAAAGAAGAAACGGAAAGGTAAAAAGCAAGGCTGGCTCCACCAGAGCTGGCAGCTGAGCTCGGTGACGGGTTGGCGCAAGTTGAGAGGCAGTTGCTGGTCTCCAAGGGTGGAAGAGCAGAGAGCAGAGCCCTGGTCCTGCAGCTTTTGCTCGTGCTGAGGTGTTTTACAGGTGGCTCACAGGTCTCTGCACCAAGTTGGGTTCACTCCTGCATAAAACAGTCAGAGAGGGAAGAGGTAAAAGCACTCTGAAAGGGGTTTCTCCTTGTTAGGGGCTACTTGGATGTTCCCTCTGGAAAGGTCCATGAGAGAAACAATTTCTTGTCCTCTGAAATAAGTGTTTTTTAGAGCCTGGCTTGTTTTTAAATGATATCCCTGGATAAAATCTTGCTACCAAGGCAGCATGATCCATGCTGGAACCACGGGCTGTCCCACTGGGCTGTGGAGCTCCTCACAGAGGTGATTGGTCTTGTGAAGGAGAAGCTTCAAACTGAATGGTGGCTTAGTTCTCAGTTTCTACGGTCCACCTGCAGACGAGCCACATACTGAGATGTCTGTGTTGCTACTCCGTGTGCTTTGCTTCACGCTTCTATGGCTTGCGAGCCTCCAACCAGGTGGTTTGCTACTTAAACATCTTAATATTCTCCTAAATAATGCCTCTCACCACGTTAATGACCCATCAGAGTCAGCAGTGAGCGATCGGCAGCCCAACTTCCACTCACGACAAGCCGGTTCCTTCCAGCTGCTGCAGAGAAACTGTGGCCGGGTGATCTCCCAGCCATGCAGGATGGGAACAGGACCTGCCAGCTCAGCAGGTGCTTTCATGTGGGACCTCAGGCGTGTCTAGCCCATGAGTGGAGGCTTCATCTCCCTGAGGTCTCGGGAAGATCCTCTGATAAGATCACAGGGATGGCGCCTTTCCTCTCAAGGAAGGTGGTGGTTGGAGAGGTGGATGGTTGTGATGTGCGGTTGCAAGGACGCTGGGTGAGGTGACTGTCATTCGCTGTGGGCAGACACAGAGGCCCATGGTGGTCAGGACTAGTTGAGTCTGTTGGGCCTATGAGACACCTGGAGAGGGACTTTTACAAGGGCATGTGGTGATAGGACGAGGGGTGATGGCTTCAAACTGGAAGAGGGGAGATTTAGTTCAGATATGAAGAAGAAATTCTTCACTGTCACAGGGGTGAGATACTGGTCCAGGTTTTCCAGAGAGGTCATAGAAGCCTCATCTCTGGAAACATTCCAGGTGAGGTTGGATGGGGGTCTGAGCAACCTGCAATTAGTAACTGGCCCTGATCTCACTACTGCAGATAATGGTCATTTCTATCCCTGCCCCTGCCATGTGAATGTCACAGTGCCAGCAAATGGAGGAATGTGGTGGGATCATTGAATATTTTGGGTTGGAAAGAACGTTTCAGGTTCATCTCGTCCAACCCCCCTGCACTGAGCAAGGACATCTGCAACTAGAGCAGTTCGCTCAGAACCCTGGACAACCTCACGTGCAATGGTTCCGGGGATGGGGCATCAGCCACCTGGGTAACCTGTCCCAGGGCCTCAACACCCTCATCTTAACAAACCTCCCTTCTCTCTCATCTGAATCTCCTCTCATGTAGTTTAAAACCATCAGCCCTTGTCCTGTCACAACAGGTCCTGATAAAAAGTCTGTCCCCATCTTTCTCACAGGCCCCTTCAAGTCCTGAAAGGACACAAGAAGGTCTTCCCAGAGCCTTCTCTTCTCCAGGCTGAACACCCCCAGCTCTCCCAGCCTGGCCTCCCAGCACAGGGGTTCCAGCCCTCCCAGCATTGCTGGGGCTCCTCTGGCCCCTCTCCAACAGGTCCCTGTGTCTCCTGTGCTGAGCACTCCAGAGCTGGACCCAGCACTGCAGGGGGGTCTCCCCAGAGCCCTGGGAGCAGAGGGGCAGGATCCCCCCTCTCCCTGCTGCCCATGCTGCTGGGGGTGCAGCCCAGGGTGCAGTTGGTGAAGCTGGAGCTCGTTCCTGGCACTGCCTGAGGGTTTGATGGGGGTCGAGTGGCTGTTTCTAATCTCCCTGGGCTTTGCTGCAGGATCCGTGGCCTCCTTGGGGAAGGTCCATTCCCCAGAGGGACTGGAGAAACCCATGTGGACGCTGCATGTCACTAATCCTCCGTGTCGTCCACCCACACATTCTCTCTCCTTTTCCTGTACTTGATCTAGGCAGGTGTATTATGGGATGCAGAGCTGCTGGGTAGGGTGGGAGGAGGGAGGACTGTGCCTGGGCTGTCTAATCAAAAGGCTTAAGCCATGGGAGCCTTCTGCTGGTAGAGAAAAGCAAGCCAGCCATGGGTTAGATTTGCTCTTGGCTTCTGGAGGGTTGTGTGTCCTTCCTGCCCCCAGCCTTGGCCTTGCCTTGGGGTTGGCACATAGCAGATACCAGACCTCCCAGGTTTAAAAAAATAAAATAAAAATAAAATTTAAAAAAAAAAAAAATTGCCACTTGAGGGAGCAGATATTCCTGTTCAGTTGACCCACCTGCATCCCTGGAGAGGACACAAACAGTCCTGTCTCTTCAGCTCAACCAAGCCATAGCAACATCCCACTCAGGTCTCTTGACCTTCATGTCCCGGCTGGAAAAAAATCACGTTCCATCATTGACCTCCCTCTTGAGGAACTGAACTGGGCATGCTGGAAAACCTGGGAAGCATTACTGAGACGTCAAGGTCACTGGGACCATTCAGGGAGAGGTTTCTGAAGGTCTAGAAACCCTTGGAGTTGTTGAGGATGCTCTGTGGCTACCGTGCAGCCTCGCAACTCTCTCCGCCGGGGAGCTCTGCCTGTAAAACCAACCTTGATCCCACCAGAAATGGGATGGTCTTTGCTGTTGGAAGGGGAGATGCTGTGGGTTGGAAGGGGAGATGTGGTTGAACCTGGGATGAACTTTCCAGGAAGGATGGGGCTGATGGGAAGCCACAGAAACATCAGTGTCACACCAGAAAATGGTTAAGTCCATGTGGAATGGGTGTGGAAAGTGGGTGAAGGTGTCTGCCGGGGATGCTCTGATGGCTTGTTTGCTCCACAACCCTGTAGCTGGACAACCAGAGAAGGTTTTATCCAGCTCTGATTTCTACAGAGAAGCACAAAAGAAGCAGGAAGGTTTGGTTACACTGGAAAACCTTCCAGAGATGCAGAGATTCCATCTCCAGAAGCATCTTCTGGTGCTCTCAGGCGTGGGACAGATAAAACCGAACATGAGCCGTGCAAATTAAAAACTGATTGGCCATGAAGGGCAGAGGTGATTCAGGCACTTGTGCCTCGAGCTTCTCAGCCATGAGGGCACCTCTGGCCAAAAGTCTTCTACTGTTCTTTTGTCCACCTTCAGATGATCCATTTCAAACAGCTGAAGCCACCACAGCTGAGTTGCTCTGAAGGGGGGTTTTTTATGATCACCAGGTTGTCCTTCTCCCCCTCCCCGGCTTCATACTCTTCTGCTGGCTCCATGAGATCCCAAATTTCACCAGCCTCATCAGACACGATGCTGGGGAGGAGGTTAATTGGAACCATCATGGGTGGGGGTGGGGAGGGGGGTGACAGGCAGCTTCGCCCTGAGCACGGGAAGCAGGGTGGGAACGGGGCTTCCAGACTGTAGTTAAAGCCCAGAGCTCTCCACAGAAAATCACGCTTCCTCCTCTATCGCTCTCCACACGCCGTGAGCAGATGGTGCATCACACAGTGGCTGCTCGCAAAGCCCAGCTCCCAAATTTTCCATCTTCCACCATCTTTTTGTCTTGGTTTATCCCTGTTTTCCAGGATCATTTCCACCCATTTCATGATGCAAGCCAGCGCTCTTGCTCCCCAAGTGAGATCCTCATCTGCCGACCCATGGCATCGCCATGAGTGTCTCCTAACAAATGGAGTTGGTCAGAATGCAACTCAGTTGGCCTAGATGATTGTTGCAGGTCTCTTCCAACAGAAATATTTTATTCATGCCATTGTTTGTGTTTCTCACAGCTCCACTAAGCAGGTCATGAGAATCATAGCAGTCAGTTGGGTTAACCTGTGTTTCTGCTGCTGGGTATCCACATGGACGTTGGGTAAATGACCTCTTGTGGTCACCTGCTGGAGGTTGCCACATTCTCTTAAATAACAAGAAAAGATTTCATGGTTTCATACATGTTTCTGCTCACCTTGTTAGGAGAAACTTAAGTATTGAACTGCTTCTGGGTGGGCTTTGTGGTTGGTGTTGGCTCTTCTGGCCAGAGGTCTAAAGAAGTTCTTAGAATCATAGAATGGTTTGGGGTTGAACAGGATCTTTGAAGGTCCATCTACTCGTGATGCTGTTTAGAAACCCATTTTATGGGCTTGATGGGTGTCACAGGCTCCTTCCAGAAACCCACCCTCTGGGCTCCATGGGTATCACAGGCTCATTCAAGAACCCATGTTCTGGGCTCCATGAGTGTCACAGGCTCCTTCCAGAAACCCATCTTCTGGTCTTCATGAGTGTCACGGGCTCCTGCATTGATTTTTAATTCACTCACTGTTGTCCCACATGCTTTTTATGGTCAAAGTGGTAATGGTGTGAGACAAGCTCTTGGGTGATGAACCCTCTGAAAAAGTCTGTGGACTTTTGGAGGTGACCATGAGTGGAAAACTCATTTCCAGTATAAAGCTGAAAACATCTTAAGATGATGGTGGAACACTGGAACAGGTTGCCCAGGAAGGTGGCAGAGGCCCCATCCCTGGAGACATTCAAGGTCAGGCTTGATGGGGCTCTGAGAAACCTGCTCTAGTTACAGATGTCCCTGCTCAGTGCAGGGAGTTGGACTAGATGACCTTTGGAGGTCCCTTCCAACCCAAACCATTCCACAATTCTATGATTTACCCTCCATACCATTCTCAAAGATTTTAGATAAAAATACTCATCTCTTGCTTTTCTTGCCCTAAACCAGGGCAGAAGATGAAACTGGGGATGAATCACTCAGCCCCCTTTTCTTTTTAATATCCTCTCCTCTAATTCTCTGCCACGGAACTGGACCCCAGATTAGGCGGGTATTTGTCGGTCGCAGCCGGGTGCTCACGTCGATCGCCTGGTCTGAAATGCAGCTTATGTAACCACGAAGAAAAACCTGCCTTTTAACTTTTTATTGGAAGCAGCAGCTGTAATTAAGAGTATGAAGCCTTGTGGGCCGGTGATTAGGGCGGAGGATTAGGCGCCGGGATTTCGTTTCTATTCCTGGTGCCGCCATTCATCTATTTTGGGCCCCTCACTTTCCCTGGTTTTAAAAATAAAAACAGCGCTGCTCTCCAAGATGCAGTGAAACAGTGAAATTCCACTTCAAAGGAGGAAAAAAAATGCTTAATTTATGTTTTTTCTTAATTTATTAGATATTTCCTGGACCCGAAGTTCCCATGATAGAGCTGCTGGGAGCAAACTTAGAAACATCATTGAGGTTGGAAAGAAATCTTAAGATCATTGAGTCCAGCCGTTAACCCAGCATGACCAGGTCACCACTAAATGATGTCACTGTTCCCTTCCCTGGAGCCTTTGCAATCCCCAGATTAGGGTTTTAATGAGAAAATCACCTTCGGAGTGGCCTCCACCCCAGCTGGGAGAATGTCCACACCAGGTGGGAAAAGATGCGAATGCCACCGGCTCCAGGTGAGGTGGGAGGTGAGGAGCAGGTCCAGCTGTGCTGCTCCTCCAGATGTGCTGCTCCCTCTTCTACATCACTGCAGTACAGAGGCAGCAACTGGCATTTCGTGCTCCAGGGTTCTTGTAGGAGCTCCTGCTCCAGTTGCTCGCTGCACTTCTTTGGTTCACTGACCCTTTTTGGGTCCACTGAGGGTTGTGTCTCTGTCGTGGTGGATGAGAATCTGGAGCTGACCCATCATCATGCACTGGCAGCCCAGCAGCCTCTGGCACCCTTGGCTGCACCCCCAGCAGCATGGGCAGCAGGGAAAGGGGGGGATCCTGCTCCTCTGCTCCCAGGGCTCTGGGGAGACCCCCCTGCAGTGCTGGGTCCAGCTCTGGAGTGCTCAGCACAGGAGACACAGGGACCTGTTGGAGCGGGGCCAGAGGAGCCCCAGCAATGCTGGGAGAGCTGGAACCCTTGTGCTGGGAGGCCAGGCTGGGAGAGTTGGGGGTGTTAAGCCTGGAGAAGAGAAGACTCCAGGGAGACCTTCTTGTGTCCTTTCAGGACTTGAAGGGGCCTGTGAGAAAGATGGAGACAGACTTTTTATCAGGTCATGTTGTGACAGGACAAGGGGTGATGGTCTTAAACTGAAAGAGGGGAGCTTTAGACTGGATAGAAGGGAGAAATTTTTAACACTGAGGGTGTTGAAGCCCTGGGCCAGGTTGCCCAGAGAGGTGGTTGATGCTCCATCCCTGGAACCATTGCACGTGAGGTTGTCCAGGGCTCTGAGCGAACTGCTCTAGTTGCAGATGTCCCTGCTCAGTGCAGGGGGGTTGGACGAGATGATCTTCAAAGGTCCCTTCCCTCCCAACCCATTCTATGATCCTATGATCATTCCAGGGAAACATGGGTATTACAAGTCCCAGAGCCAATGGACCTTGTCGTGCCTGTGCTCCACATGATCTGAGATGAAGCAGCACAGCTTCACCGGACAGCAAGCTTTGGGAGCTTTTAGCATCTGCTGTATACCAGCAGCACGTCAAAATCCTCACCCAGGTCTTAACGATTGTCGTCAAAAACATTTGGCAATCAGGTTTGGAATCTATCTCTGGCATAGTGAGGCTCGTAGAAGATCTCATTAGTCAAAGAGGGGATTAGGCTGGACTCCTGGGTCCCAAATGCATTGGGGCAGGTGATGTGGGGGTTGGTGCAGGAGGATGGGAACCACTCATTGTGTGGCATTTTAATTTGATGGGGGTTTTTCCTCCTTATTAAGCTGCTTTAATTCCCTTGGTCAGGGCAGCATCAGGCTCAGGATTGGCCATCAGCCTGTGAGCACCCTCCAGCTCTTGGTGTCCATCATGTGCCTGGTGCAGGTAACAAGCGCTAGAGGTGCAAGAGCTCGATGGGTGTTTTCTGGATCCTGTTCCACAAAGTAACAACAGAAAACAGAACAGAAATAGGACGAGATGACATGGCCTCAAGTTGCACCAGGGGAGTTTTAGGTTGGACACGAGGAAGAATTTCTTCATGGAAAGGGTTATCAAGGCCTGTCCCAAGCTGCCCAGTGCAGTGGTGGAGTCCCCATCCCTGGACGGGTTTCAAAGCCATGGAGATGTGGTGCTGAAGGAGATGGTTTAGTGGTGCCCTGGCAGTGCTGCATTAACGGTTGGACTTGATGATCTCAAAGGTCTTTTCTAACCCAAAGAATTCCATGACTCTTGTGAAATATACCTCGTGTGCATACTGTGTGGGGATCACTCTTCTCCCAGCAGGATGGACCTTTAGGGCTCACTTTCTTCACTACTAAAAGCCCAAACTGGTGAGCTTCAAGCCATTGGGTGGTAACGCTGATTTCAGCCCACAATTAGACACGATGAGAGGTTTAAAGACATTCCTGTAGTGTACTTGGGTCTAAGTGGGAAATTAGAGGAGCTTTCCCAGATGCTCCAGCTCCCTGGTGGCCAGGGTCCATGTGGTCTTTGGGTAGAGATGCTTTTCTGCTGACAGGTACTTGTGAGGCTCTTTCCTGCACCCTTTCTTCTTCGACTTTTTCCATGGATAGGGCAGGTGATTTTGGATTGGTTCATTTTCCATGTGAATATCATGAGCCAAGACATCTGCATCTCTCCAGTGTGACATGTCCACCGCGACAGCCCATGGAAGGGGGTGAGCAGCGACCCCCCCCATCCCATCCAATCTCCATACCCTGCCTTCATCTTGAAGGACTTCATCTCTCATCAGCCATAAGTATCCCGGTTCTGCACGATCTCAGCATCATCTGGACCATCTCCACCAACATTCTTGTGTGGACAGAGTTGTCAGCTGAGTGAGCCCATCCCGATGAGATGCAGGACAAGCAAAGACTTGAGCAGGAGCCAGTGCTGGTGCCCGGCAGCAGCGTGGTGGGATCTCCATACAGATCTTGTGGGTGACTGTACAAACCCCAGGGGTGGCCAAGACACTTCTCCAAGACAAGCTGGATTTCAGTGTTGGGAGGGGTGGGTCATTAGAAGTCACGTGCTGAGGTTTCAGCATGAATTAATAACTGCCAGAAGTGGCGAGCATGGAGCGTGCGGGAGAGCCAGGGGCAGGCCTGCCAGCTCTTGAAGATTTCAGCAGCGACCTTGTTAGTCTCCTGCTGGCCCAGCCTCCCACAGGCGGTGATGTCCTGGAGCATTTGTCCCCCACTCTTTGCTTCCTCCCCCTCCAGTAAATTACTTTTTCAAGGTTTTTGAAGCCAATTGTGCTTGAAAAAAGTCTTAAAAGGAAGAATTTTTTGACACTGAGGGTGATGAGACCCTGGGCCAGGTTGCGCAGAGAGGTGGTCAATGCCCCATCCCTGGAACCATTCCAGGTGAGGTTGGCCGGGGCTCTGAGCAACCTGCTCTAGTTGCAGATGTCCCTGCTCAGTGCAGGGGTTGGACTAGATGACCTTTAAAGGTCCCTCCCAACCCAAACTGTTTGATGATTCTACAATTCTATGAGACGGGCCCTCTCTGCTTCCAGGCAGACATCTTTGACCTTTGTCATCCATTGAGACATCACAGCTTCAGGGAGAGGCACCTTCAGCAAACGTCATGAGACATGCTGCTGTCACAGCCTGTCATCTTCATGCTTTTGATGACTACGCACATGTTGTGCTCATCTTAATTCTTCATCATTTCCACCATTAATGCGGCATAGCCTCTGGTAGCTCCCTGACCGCCATCAGGCTGAGCTTCCGTGTTTCCAGGCAGGGTCTGCTCTGGGCACCATGTGCACCTTCTGACCTCAAGACTACCTAGGATGGTGTAACACCTTGGAGATGGCTTTTTATTCTGGAAAGCTTCTTTTAAATGCCCTCTCACCCCTCAAATCTCCACTGAAGATAAAGGGACCCTGCCAACCTGATGCCTTCAATGCAGGAATTATGGAGTTGCGTGGTCCATCCTGACCATGGCTCCCAGTAGAGGTGGAACAGATCTCTGCATCTCAAATATCAGTGATCTTGAGGCCCAGAACCAAACACAGGTCTGCAAAATGTCTTCTCATTATCAAAGATGAAACAGTGTCACCATTTGATGTCTGTGACCTTCAGCATCCTTTAGAGCCTTTGTCCTCCAGAACAGGTTGTCTGGTGGAAGCCTGTCATCCATTCCCTGATTGTCTCCTGCTTATGATGTGGTATTTCTTAACAGTTAACGGTTGGACTTGATGATCTTAAAGGTCTTTTCCAACCTAAATGATTCCATGATTCCAACAAAAGACAGACCTCCAGTTTTAGGGACACAAGTCAACCATACAGGTCTTTGGTCTATGTGCTGTAACCTCATGACAACTCTGTGGTCAGAACTTGCTGAAATCACCCTGAAAATAACAAGTGGGACCTATCATTGGCAACTAAGAGGTGAGTTTTCTTCTTCTGGGAGATGCAGATGACCTGAAGAGCAGAGGGGATGTCCCAGGTGTTATGTTGCTGACTTTGAAGGTCATGGCATTGCTGATGGACGCGATCCTTGCCATGATCTCATTTGCAACTTCACTGAGAAGTCCTGATTGCAACAGTAATGAAGCCAAGTCTGACTCATCAGCAGGAGGAGCAAGGCCACCCACAGTGGACTGGCAGTGATTTACTCCTGATCTGGCTCTGCTGGTGGGATAGATTGGAAGTTCCAGTTGATCTCAATCTTACTGCTTTGCCTGTCCTTTTGTCAGGTCTTTCTAAAAGGTCCATGAAGTTGGGTGAGTGGATGGATTTTGTGTAGGGAAGCTGAGGTGATCCTCAAGTCTTTAAAACCTGGGCAGAGCTGGTGGAAAGGGGAGTCTTAGCTCTCAACAATACCAGGAGTTTGCATAGTTGACATAGTCCTTGAAGGTTCTCCAGGCTATGGTTGGGCAGGGGTGCTACCACCAGAAGAGAAATCTGTTTCCCATGAGGGTCTTTCCCTTGCTCATCTTTGATCACAAGAACTTGCCTGGAGACAACCTTCCTTGAGGTCTTTCCCCAGCATTAGGTATGGCCACTTCCAGCAGTGGGGCTCTTAGGAAGCTTCCCAAGCTTTTATTCCCTTCCATCCAGGTCTTTGCCTGTTGGGGAGGAGTTCCTGGAGCTATGGATCTGGGTACAACAGCAGGCATCCGAGCTGATGGCTTTCTATTGAGAGGACACAGGGGGTTGTGGAGGTGGAGGAGGAAGAGAAGGAGGAGGAGGAGGAGGCGGCGACCTCATTCACGTATGCTGAAGAGGAAAAAAGGATTAAACAATTCACCACGGTTGTAATTTCAGGGCTCAGAAGTCTCGTTAAAATGAGCTTTGACAGAAGCTTAATTTTATTGCCTCTTGCTTGAATGAAAATTTTTGCGGTCTATCCTATTAAGAAGATTTGTTGCTTTTCCTTTTTTCCTTCTTCTGAAGCCAACATCCGATTGGAATTTTATTAACACGAGTGTCTTAATGTGGACATAGCAGGGGGATTTTAAGGCTGTTTCATTGAAAATGGCTCAAAACAAAGTTCTTTCTCCAGATCTTGTGTTCCCCAGGGCTCAGTGTTGGGTCCTGTTGTGTTTAATCTCTGCATCGATGATCTGGATGAGGGAATCAAGGCACCCTCACTCAGTTTGCAGATGACACCAAGTTGGGCAGACTGTACAGAGGGGTCTGGTCAGGCTGGGTGGATGGACTGAGGCCAATGGGATGAGGTTCACCAAGACCAAGTGGAGGGTCCTGCCCTTGGTTCACCACAACCACCTGCAACGCTCCACGCTGGGGAACAGCAACCAGAAAGTTCCCAGAGGGAAAGGACCTAGGGGAGTTGGTTGACAGGGGTCTGGAAATGAGCCGGTGTGTGACCAGGTGGCCAAGAAGGCCACCAGCATCCTGGCTTGTGTCAGCACCAGTGTCTTCCTGGAAAGGTTGTGAAGTCCTGTCCCAGGCTGCCCAGGGCAGTGGTGGAGTCCCCATCCCTGGAGGGGTTTCAAAGCCGTGGATCTGTGGTGCTGAGGAACAGGGTTTAGTGGTGACCTGGCAGTGCTGGGGGTTAATGTTTGGACTTGATGATCTTAAAGGTCTTTTCTATGTTTGCTTTGGTGTTTCAACACAGAGCAAATACCCAGTAATTTACTCAGTGCTCCTTGTTTCCTGATTATTTGCACATCATAGAATCACAGAATCATTTGGGTTGGAAGAGACCTTTAGGCTCAGTGAGTTCAACTGTTAACCCAGCACTGCCAGGTCACCCCTAAACCATGTCCCTCAGCACAACATCTCCACATCCCTGTAGCAAGGGACTGTCCAGGCCCAAAAAGCCCTTTCCTGTCCTCATTAAGCAAATACTAGAAATAAGGGCAAACAACATTGTCAAGCGTTGCCCTTAGACAAAGACTGACTTGTTCAGGTGCCTCACTGGGAGGTGTTGGATGGTCTCGAATGGATCTAGGCTACTGGGCAATCATAAAGCCGAAGGGAACCTGGGGCAAGAGTGGTTTTGCTCTTCTAGGAGAGGCCTTAAGGTGCTGTGGGGCCAAAAATCATCATGTAGATGCCATCCTGCACATCCAAGTGATTTATGTCCATGTTTCTCCAATAAGCACCTGCAGCTAGGGTGTCCCTTGGAGTAGGTTGGTAGCTGGTTGGTTCTATGACCTTCTCCATCTTCTGGGAGCGAGCAGTCTACAGGCTCTGTTGCCACCAACTGCAATATGGTAGATGAAAATGTACCCAAAAGGGCTTTCCTGGGTTTTCCACTTCTGCCATGTTGGCTTTGAGCACCTGAGAGGAGTGAGAACATTGCTTGAGACCACTTGCAAAGGACCATGGGTGGGACGAAGCCATGACATTCACACTAAGGATCTATCCAGGCACTTCTACAGCTGTTCTTCAAAAAGAAGTGCAACTGATGGGACAATGTGGTGTTGACAGGATTTGAAATGCAGCTGGAGACCACAGCCATGGATGCCTTGGTCACCATCCATCTATGTGGCTGCATCTTCATTAATCCTGACGTGAAGGAGATGTTAATTAAGGACATGGGGACGTCACAGTCACCATTGGTAACTCATTCTTCACTGTTCCTGTGTTGCAGTTCCTCGCCTTCTGGAGTGTTTGAGAAGGACTATGACCTTTATCGGGATTACAGTACGGAAGGTCAACTCCTCCACTACAGGTAGCCAAAGTTTCCCTCTGGTATTGGGATTGGGTTCCATGATGTGGCCTTGGTGGTGAGGCTGGGGGTGTGGTGTGGCCCGTGTGCTATTGGCTGGGCTGTAGGGACAGGGCAGAGAGTAATGTCAGTGTTTTCTTGCTGCTCGTCTGGTCCTCCTCCCAATCCCCTTCCCTTCATGTGTCATGTTCTTTAGCTTTACTACAACCCGTAAATAAACCTGAAGTTGTATTCTGGTGGTTCTTTGCAGCAGGGACCTTTGGATAGGACAAGAGCAAATGATAGGACAAGAGGAAGTGGCTTCAAGTTGCCCCAGGGGAGGTTTAGGTTGGACCTGAGGAAGAATTTCTTCATGGAAAGGGTAGTCAAGGCCTGTCCCAGTCTGCCCAGGGCAGTGGAGTCCCCATCCCTGGAGGGGTTTCAAAGCTGTGGAGATGTGGTGCTGAGGGACATGGTTTAGTGGTGCCCTGGCAGTGCTGAGGGAACAGTTGGACTCAATGATCTTAAAGGTCTCTTCCAACCCAAACGATTCCATGATTCTACCAAGAGAGTGAAGAGCTTCAGCCTAGGGAGACAGGGACACACGCACGCACACACACACACGACTGTGCGCGGGGGCATGTGAAATCTGCTGGGATTTCAGGAGCTAAAAATCCTCCATTGTAGGACCTTGTTGTCATGCTGACGGGGACAAAGCAGCAGATCCCCCATTGATCTGCTATTTAAGGAACTGTCACTTCTGGTCTCTTTCTGTTTGGCAGCTAATTCCTCTTAACGATAAAGGCCTCTCTGTGCTCCCTCCCTGGGTTCCCGCCTCCCTCCAAACAAAATTAAAAACTCCTCTTGTTCCGGTGACATTTGGCTTTCAGAAAAGAGTCTATTCTGGGAGACTGGTTTAATCATATGGCTGAGATGGGCACAGCAGCCTTGATGGCTGCCTGGAGATCTGGTATTCAGCTTCCTGCAGTCCTTCGTGTCCTCCATGCACAGTGCGTGGCCACAAGGCATTGTGTTCAGGGTCTACCAGCCTCATCTTGTGCTTCTGCTCTGCTGGGGAAGGGTCTAGAGCACTAGTCTGGTGAGGGGCGGCTGACGGACCTGGTGTTGTTCAGCCTGGAGAAGAGGAGGCTCAGGGGAGACCCTGTCACTCTCAACATGTCCGTAACAGGAGGTTGGAGCCAGGTGGGGTCGGTCTCTTCTCCCAAGGAACAAATGACAGGACAAGAGGAAATGGCCTCAAATTGTGCCTGGGGAGGTTTAGGTTGGACCTGAGGAAGAATTTCTTCCTGGAAAGGGTTGTGAAGTCCTGTCCCAGGCTGCCCAGGGCAGTGGTGGAGTCCCCATCCCTGGAAGGGTTTCAAAGCTGTGGAGATGTGGTGCTGAGGGACATGGTTTAGTGGTGACCTGTCAGTGATGGCATCAACCACCTCTCTGGTCTACCTGGGACAGGGTCTCACCACCCTCAGCATCAAAAATTTCTTCCTTCTCTCCAGTCTAAATCTCCATCTTTCAGTTTAAACCCATCACCCCTTGTCCTGTCACAACAGGCCCTGATAAAATAAGTCCTTTTTGACAGACCCCTTGAAGTCCTGAAAGGCCACAAGGTCTCCCCAGAGCCTTCTCCAGGATGAACACCCCCAACTCTCTCAGGCTTTCTTTAGGGATAGGATGGTTGTCCTAAGGACAGTTCCCTAGATGAAAAATTTAGGAGGTATCAGTGCAAGCTTTATTCTGAAGCCTGGACATCTCAGCTGGCTGTGGTGAGCAGGTGCCTAACTTGGCCTTGCCTTCACAGGAAGGTATTCGTGTTGCTGGAGCAGCCTCGGGCTCTCTGCCAGGTACTGGGAGCTTTTCTGTGCTGACGGCTCATTGCCGACCACGAGGTTCCCAGCGGGATGTGCTCGGTGGCCGCTCGTCACCGGCTGTGCTGGTGGTACCCAGCTGGGAGGAGACAGGGATGAGCTTCCTCCTCATCCCCTGTCATTACAGTTTAGCACGCGACTGGGTGCTGGATCTCAAAGGCATTGAGGTGGTGGAAAGCCCCAGGGAGAAGATGCGCCCAGCAGCTCCCGCTGCCAGGGGAGGAAGGTGAGGGAGAGTGAGGGCCTGGGGACAGTGGGGATGGCACAAGGACTTGGTTGCATCACGGGGCGGTGGTGGGTGCCTGGGGAGGGCTGTGATTTGCTCTGATGTGTTCGCACAACATCGGACACCAAGATACTTGAATTAAATCTTCCTAATTAAGGGCTTTTCTGGGGGATGCAAAGCCTCAATGAGGTCAGAGGATGTTGGAAAACAATATATTTTAATTAATCATTGAGATTAAGGGCTTTTTCTGCCCCCTGCCCCAAGAGGAGAAAACCCATTTAATCCCAGCGCTAATTGATAATCTCCATCAGCAAAGTCCAGATAACACCGGGGACGCACAACTGTATCTTGCCAAAAATGTGTGTATTTCGGTAAGTTTTGGGGATATTCTTTTTTTAAACTCTCCTCAGGGGAAGTATCGTGGCGTCATTCATTTAAAAGCTGTAATGACATTGTTAAAATCATTGCGCCGATCGCCCAGCAGCGACCTGGGCTTTTATTTCCTGATCCTGCGGCAGTTTAACGCGGCATTAAAAGGCACCGCAGCGGAAATCCCCGCCGTAAATACAATCTCAGTTGTCGTGAGCGTTTCTTTGGAGGTAAAAAGAGCTGTGGATGGTCTTAATTACTGTAGGTATCAGAATAATTTGATTTAAGCATCAGGGGTGGCAAGATGTGGCACAGGGCGAGGGTTCTTCCTGCCTCTCCTGCGAAAACAACGGGAATGGAAGCAGTTCCCAGGCAGGGGAGCGCACGGAGCCCAGCAGCACTGGAGATGTCTCCCCCTTGACTTCGTGAAAGCTGGGAGTTTTTTGAGCAGAAACGGAGATTTAAGAGCATGAGTCACTTGAGTGCTTGGGAAAAATCCTCCCCGTTAAATAAACGCGATGTTTCAGTGCCGGGGAATGATGCAAAATTTGCAAGGGAATGGATTTTGCTGATAGAAGATCAGAGGGATTCAGGAAGTGGTTGGTCATGGACATGTCATTGGTAAAACCTTCCCTTCTCTGTGCGGAGAAAATAGCGAAGGGAATCAGGTGCCAAGCCAGAGAGGGCAGAAACCACGTTGAATTTCTGGAGGATCTCCCACACCAGGAAGGTGAGAAACCTCCGTGAGGTTCCATCTCCTCTCCAGCAGTATCGCTTCGTGTTTAATCAGAGTTGCTGGTGGCAAAAAAAAAAAAAAAGGTCCTTCCACAATACATTTGCAGGCAGAAAATTCAATTTGAGGCTGTAGTGATGCTTTCGGGTGCTCTGCCATAATCCAGGACAGAGCTTTCAGGTTTAGTGGTGGCTGGTTATTTAATATTTTGATGGACAGCTCTACCTTGGCTCAAGTATTTGGCAGGCAACAGCTTCTTCGCCGGGATTTTTATTCGTATCCGCTGTTCTGCCAGGTGCAGGCTGAGGTCTGAAATATTCATGCAAGCTGAATATCCAGGAATTCTGAGGCACTTTCACCTGGTCAGAGCTCAAACACCTGCCCTTAGGATGGGTTCACAGCCATCTGGGGATGGCAAAAGAGCTGAAGGAAGGTGGGGGTACAGAACTTCACTTGATGCTCACATTTTTGTGGTACCTGGCTTTTTATCTTGGAGGATGGGAGCTGTTGGGGTGGGAAAAGGGCATCACCCCAACAAGGACATTTAGGGGCTGATGCATGTCCAGAGAAGAACAATGAAGCTGGGGAAGGGTCTAGAGAACAACTCTGGTGAGGAGCAGCTGAGGGACCTGGGGTTGCTCAGCCCAGAGTAAAGGGGGCTCAGGGGAGACCTCGCTCTCAACAGTTTCCTGACAGGAGGTGGGAGCCAGGTGGGGTCAGTCTCTTTTTCCCAAGGAACAAGTGACAGGACAAGAAGAAACAGCCCAAGTTGCTCCAGGGGAGGTTTAGGTTGGACCTGAGGAAGAATTTCTTCCTGGAAAAGGTTTTGAAGTCCTGTCCCAGGCTGCCCAGGGCAGTGGTGGCATCCTCATCCCTGGAGGGGTTTCAAAGCTGTGGAGTTGTGGTGCTGAGGGACATGGTTTAGTGGTGCCCTGGCAGTGCTGGGTTAATGGTTGGACTTGGTGATCTGAAAGGTCTTTTCCAACCAAAACAATTCTCCGATTCCTCTTGTCCAGTGGGTCCTACTCAAAAGTCTGTCCCCATCTTTCTGACAGGCCCCTTCAAGTCCTGAAAGGACACAAGAAGGTCTCCCTGGAGCCTTCTCTTCTTCAGGCTGAATACCCCCAACTCTCTCAGACTGGCCTTGCAGCAGAGATTTTCCAGCCCCCTGATCATCTTCATGGCCTCATCTGGACCCACTCCAGAAATTGGATCTCCATAGTGGATCTGTCTTCTCACCTCACTCATGGCTTTAGCTTGCTGATGCTGGGTGATGCATTTCTTGGCATTTCTGACCTACCAAGACTCTCCCTCATCACCCTCCCCTGAGAGTTTATGCTGTTCAGGGAGTGCTCCTTTGGTTGTGGAGGGAGTTTCACAGGTCTGGAAGGACTCAAGGAGCAGTTGAGATCCAACAACCAGTCTGGAGGGACCCTAACTCAGGCAAGAAGCTGGCAGGAGTCTCAAGTCCTCGGGAGCTCAAAAGGCTGCTACGGAAAAGGAAGAAAGGAAGAAATTGTTCTTCCCATCCCCTGGAGCGAGGACAAAGTCGTGGGCAAGTACTGAGCAGGGTGCTGGTGGAGCCTCATGCAGGGAGATGTTTCTCTGTGCTACTTTCTGGGCATTTTTCTGCAAAACTCGGCGTTTGGACTCACTCCACCTTTTGGCGAAGGACAGAAAGGCCAAGTGGCTGGGAAAAAAGAGCTGAGATTGAGAGAGAAATTAACTGGGAGAGCAGCCCGCGCTCCCACATGGCGCCTCTGGCATCTTTTGTGCCAGCGTGGGACTCGGAGAGGAACTTAACATTATGTTCTTCCTCACGCTTTGGACACAGCAACAAACTCCAGCTCAGACCTCTCCAGCAAGATGTTCAGCACTGCCCTAAAAACCACCTTTGCTCTTCGCCCTGACTGTCCCATGCCTGGATGGCATATCCCAAGGACTTGAAACATCGATAGAGCAGGGGAAGAACCTCTGTGATCCTTGTGCCACCACACTGCATCAGGTCATGCAGGGGCAGAAGACCCTCTTCTCACAGAACCTCCCCCAGCCAGTGGCTGTGAAAACTTTTAGACAAGGTGGAAAAGACTGGAGAGAACTGGGGTAGCAAAGAGGAAAATCAAAGCGTGGTCTTGAGCAGGTAGCATGAGCTGTCTGGGGCTGGTGGCTCTGATGCCCTCCTGAAGAACCAAGGTACCCACCTTCGATCTTCAGGACATAATGCAGAAGATCTCATTGTGGATGTTCTTCCACAAAAGCAGAGGAGAAGGTTTAGTCCTTATTGAACATGGCCATTTGGTGTAAGAAGAGCTGCCTTCAGCTTCCAGGACCCATGAGACCTACTGAGAGTGGTGGGTGGTGAGAAGCATGCGTTGGGCAAGATTTCACATGGGGTGTTTTGGCACCAGAAACGGATCCAAGGCTAGTGGGTTGTTCAGCTAGACCTTTGAGAGCCGTGCTGGCGGTGGGGCTTCTGGACATGGTGCATGCTGCCAAAAAGGAGTGGGAAGGGCCTTCTTCTGATGGGCCTTGACCTCCCTTCCTCCCTCGTCTCTGGGATTGCATCATGAGAAGAAGCTCCAGTGACCTGTAATCAGTGAAAGCTGTGGGTCACCAGGTTCAAGAGATCCAGTGTGGAGCTGGCAATAATTCAAGAGTGTCACACTGTCGCCTGCTTCATGTGGACAGGAGCAGAAGCATGAGACAGCTCTTGAGCCAACTCTTCATGGTTTGAGGTCATTGTATCCTGCATTGGTCTGGGACAGCCCTGAAGAACAAACCTGAGCCAGGTGACAAAGCTGCAACTTGTGGCGTCCAGCTCCTGCCCTTCCCAATGGGCACATTTCCCACCAACAGTCGTCGTGAAGCCCAGAAGAAGGGTTGGTCCCCAAAGGTCACACAATGTTTGGGTGCAAACCACATCCTTGGTGCACCTGCAGGTTTGCGATGAGTACAGAGGCAGCTCTGTCCAGCTCCAATGTCACCTCCTACTGCTGGGGACATTTGTTTCCTGGCTCTTGCCCAAGTTGATGATGATGTTATGAAATTATTTTCTCCTACTCATCACCTGACAGCAGCACGCTGGTGAGGTGATGGGTGACCACACAAACAAAGAAATGGTTGCCTTCAAAGATGAAGCCCAAGTTGGGCTGAAGTTTTGCTCCTCCAAGCATTTCCTATTTTATTTTGTGAGGAGGCAGTAACTTGAGGTGAGGAGTTGGTCCAAGCCTTACGTCTACCCTCCCATAGAGGGGCACTTTGTCCGCAGTGGATAATCTACCAGCTCAGAGCTTCCCCAGGAGTTGTGGATTCATTTGAGAAGAGTTGAGTTGCTCCTCACCTCTTGGACTCCTCTGCTTATCCTAGAACTCAGAGCAGTGCCAAAGGGAAGGTTGGACCAGCCCAGGTGGAGCCTTGCCTATGTTGGACAACTCCTTGGAGCCCAGTCACGAGGAGTTAATCCTGCAGGGCTTTAAGCTGTAATTATTTCTGCCAATGAATTATTAATAAAGAGGACTTTAAAAAAAGTCCCTCTTTGATTCATTGGAAGTTGCAATTAAGGTTGAAACGGAGAAGCTATGGATGTGCTGCTGGAGCATCTGTGGTGGGAGACCCAGTGCTGTGGAACACATCATCATTCAGAGGAGATGTTACCCACCAAGACTGCCATAGAATCATCAAGTCGTTTTGGTTGGAAGAGACCTTTCAGATGATCAAGTCCAACCATTAACCCAGCAAATGCATTAATGAGAAGATAGACTTCAGGCAGAGGTGAAGGACCTCTCCTCCTGGCTCTGGCTGGAGGCTCCAGGCTTTTGTCATTTGTGGATGAGTTGGTCTCAGCTGATCCCTTGACAAGGGGTAATGAGCATAAACTGGAACCCAGGAGGTTCCATCTGACCAGGAGGAGAAACTTCTTTGCTGGGAGGGTGCCCAAGCCCTGGCCCAGGCTGCCCAGAGAGGTTGTGGAGTTTCCTTCTCTGGAGAGATTCCAAACCTGCCTGGACAATGCAATCCTGCTCTGGGTGACCCTACTGGGGCAGATAAGTGGCACCAGATGATCTCCAGAGGTCCCTTCCAACCCCCACCATGCTGGGATTTTAGGATTGCATGGGGCACAAAGTGATGCTCTCAGTGTGAGCATCAAGAAATAGTGGGACTCAATGACCTTAAAGGTCTTTTCCCATCTAAATGATTCTATGATTCTACGAAAGGGAAGCTCATGGGTGTCCACCACCATTGCTCTAGCTCTCACTCACTTCTCCACGGACATTTTTTGCATCCTTGCAGGCATGTGGAGGTGCTCATTCCATCTAGGGTTTTTTTTTCAACGATGAAGGGGATAGAGAATAGCTGCTGCTCTCACCTCCTGCGGTGGGATCATTCCCCACTCCCTGTGAGGACTATCCTCCCAAACAACCATGAAGCTGCCCTCAATATATATCTGCCCCAAGGCTTCATGCTTCCTCCTCTGTCATCATTGGGCTCCAAGAAGCACCAAGGCACAAGTGGGGAGGTCTGATTCAGGGCTGTCACCTGGAGATGTTCTCCAAGGGGTGTGGTTGCTTATCAGGGCTTAGATTTCCAGCCTGCACATCCTTCTGGTACCCTGGGGTTTGCTGAGGAGCTGGGGAAGGGGGCTGCAGCCTGTTGCCACTATGTTTGGGATGGTGGCAGTGCCCTGGTGGCTCCATCACCAACACGCTCTTCACCTGATCGGAGAGGTTTGGGGTGCTTGGGCATGTGGGTGAGAATCTGGAGCTGAGCCAGCACCATGCTCTGGCAGCCCAGCAGCCACTGGCACCCTGGGCTGCACCCCCAGCAGCGTGGGCAGCAGGGAGAGGGGGGGATCCTGCCCCTCTGCTCCCAGGGCTCTGGGGAGACCCCCCTGCAGTGCTGGGTCCAGCTCTGGAGTGCTCAGCACAGGAGACACAGGGACCTGTTGGAGCGGGGCCAGAGGAGCCCCAGCAATGCTGGGAGGGCTGGAACCCCTGTGCTGGGAGGCCAGGCTGGGAGAGTTGGGGGTGTTAAGCCTGGAGAAGAGAAGACTCTGAGGAGACCTTCTTGTGTCCTTTCAGGACTTGAAGGGGCCTGTGAGAAAGATGGGGACAGACTTTTTTATCACGGCCTATTGTGACAGGACAGGGGTGATGGTTTTAGACTACAAGAGGGAGATTTGGACCAGAGAGAAGGAGGAAATTGTTGATACTGAGGGTGTTGAGACCCTGTCAGAGTTTGCCCAGAGAGGTGGTCAATACCCCATCCCTGGAACCATTGCAGCTGAGGTTGTCCAGGGCTCTGAGCAACCTGCTCTAGTTGCAGATGTCCCTGCTGAGTGCAGGGGGGTTGGACTAGATGACCTTGAAAGGTCCTTTCCAACCCAAAGTATTTGTTGATTCCACAATTCTGTGCCCTTCCTTTGGTCTCCACTGCCTCTGCAGGTCTTGGGGCGGTCCCGGGGCAGTGGTAGAGGGGTGTCTGTCCATCTGCGGGCACGGTGGGGGAGGCCTCGTTGGCTGACGGCAACGCTGTGCTTCTCCCCGCAGGACGTCGTCCCTGCGATGGAATGCTGGCACCAAGGAGCGAATGCTGATCAAGGTGACCGACCGCGAGCCCAGCTTCCTCCTGCACCAAGGCAACGGCTACGCCCCCGAGAACCAACCGGGCACCCGCTCGCGGAGACCTTCAGGCGGCCAACAATCACCCAACCTCCAAACCTTCACCCCCGAGGCCGACAACTCTGTCTTCTTCCCGGAGAGGAAACAGTCGCCCTTCTTGAAGAGGGCCGAGCACATAGGCAGCTGCTCGCCACTTCTCGGCCGAGTGGACTCCTTCTGCTCGCCCCTCCAAGCCCAGCACCGCAAGCACTCGAGCGAGTCGCAGCCCTCCTCCCCCCGCTATGCCTACGAGCCCCCCCTCTATGAGGAACCCCCCATGGAGTACCAGGCACCCATCTATGACGAACCCCCTGTGGACATGCAGTACGAGGCCAGCGGGAGCTACAAAGCCGGCTCGCCGCAGAAATCGCCCATCCGCAAACCCCACCCCTTCCTGCAGTCACCCAAGCAAAGCTCCAACTCACCCTACCAGCAGTTGGTGCTCACCAAACAGAAGTGTCCTGACCGCTTCATGAGCTTGGAGTACAGCCCGGCCGGCAAGGAGTACGTCAGGCAACTGGTCTACGTTGAGCAGTCGGGTTCCAGCCCCAAGATGAAGACGGGGTTGAGGCACAAATATTCCCCCAACCCCATCGGCGGTTCCTACTCGCTGCAGCACAGCCCCTGCTTGGTCCGGGACCAACGCTTGGAGATCAAATCGGGTGACTACAGCAGCATGGAGGGAGCTGACTTCTGCCCTGGCCCGACAGGTGGTCAGGTGGCCCAGGGAGAGGACTCCATGTCGTGGTCCAGCCAACAGGACACTTTGTCCTCCACTGGCTACTCACCTTCCACCAGAAAGAGGAAAAGCCGGAAGCCTTCCCTATCCCATGACCCCAACGCCTCCTCCACGGACGGCTCTGGGGAGCGGGAGGTGTTGGGTGAGCAGATGTTGGGTGAAGAAAGAGCCACCCCAGGCCCCAACAGGTCGCCGATGAACCGTACGGAGAGCAAAGCAGTAGATGCAGAGGCAGCGGCGCGGGGCTTCCCCGAGCCCTTCCTGGCCCAGGCACGCCTGGCTTGGGAAGCCCAACAAGCCCATTACCACATGAAGCAACGGAGCAGTTGGGACTCCCAAAAGGACGGTTCGGGCTACGAGAGCGATGGGGCCCTGCCCTTGCCCATGCCAGGCCCGGTGGTACGAGCCTTCAGCGAGGATGAGGCGTTGGCACAGCAGGAGAACAAGCACTGGAAGAGGAACACCTTTGAGAAGCTGGGCTTCCCCCAGATCCTCCTGGAGAAGAGCGTCTCCGTCCAGACCAACCTGGCCTCCCCCGAGCCCTACCTGCATCCATCTCAGGTAATGTTCTCGGGGATGTCCTCAACACTGGGGAGAGGCTTCATCGCCAACCCTTGTCCGCCGGCGTGGCAGGTCCTCAGATGCCACTCCAGGTTGCGGTAGGCCACACCAGCAGTGTCCCTGCTGCCCTCCTGGTCAAAGCTCCATTGTCTGGTAAAGCTGATTTAGATCCAGTGGGATGGTCCCCAGGCGATCACACATCATCAGAGACTCCAAGTGCTGGTGCAGCCACCTCTGCGCCTGTGCCATGGTGGCTTCAGGGGCTGCTTCTCCTCCCTCAATCTGTCTGTTGCTAGGTGGGAGACAGCTCTTGGAGCCCAGGAGCACCCAGGGGTGGACACGGGCAGGGTTCTAAGGGGTCCTCTGACAGAAATGGTGGTTTGCTCACCACAGAGTCATAGAGTCATCAGACCACAGAATGGGTTGGAGTTTGTGGGTGCCCCATCCCTGAAAGTGTTCATGGTCATATTGGACAGGGCTTTGAGCAGCCTGGTCTAGTGGAAGGTATCCTTGGGTTGGAACTAGATGATCTTTGAAGGTCTGCCCAGACAATTCAGTGATCATTGTCACGTGGTTTTAATTCGGTTTCCTATGCTCACATCAACTGGGGAACCTTCAACGTCGGTTGAAGTGGAAGCTTCTTGTGGTGAGGCCTGGAGAGGAGCTTTGCATGCAGGGTTTTTGTGCTGTCCATGACCAGAAATGGAGAATAAAGTGACTGAAACCACACTGGAGATGACCTGCAGGGAGATGTGGAGACCTGTCAGAGGAGAGAAGCATACAGGAGATGTGACAGGACAGCACAAGCCCACCTTGGCCCCACACTGGAGTATGTCCAAGCCCCATCCAGTGGCACCATGACCTCCTTCCCCCAGAGTAACACTTGAATTTGAGTGGTCTCCTAATCCCTGAGCTGACAGGGGGGATCACCTTAAGGTCATCACCCTGCCAGAAGGTCTTGTCCAACTGCCATTGACACCCATTGCCTAACCCCTGCTTGGGCTTCCCCCAAGTTTGTTTTGGATAGTGCTAATTAGTGCTGAAGCTCATTTTATATTGGCACCAGCGGCAGAAGATCCATTATTTTTTGCTGCCTGTGTCACTCCCCATCTTGACCATACTGTCCACTGTCTCCTGTCTGGAGAAGATTGATGTACTCAGCCAGCGTGGTCCTTTGCTTCTCACTGGGTGCCTTGGATGGACATCGTGGCTGTGGCCCAGCTCATGGACCAGTTTTTGGAAGAGCCACCAGAAAGCTCCACGTGCCTTCAGCTCACCATCTGGTTGGAGGACACAGAAGGACCTTTTGGGTGACATGGTCTCCATAGGAACAGACAGATTGGGTCATTTGTGGGGTGAAGCTCCCATGTCCCCATGGCCAGGTCCCTAGGAGCTGAGCAACATCAGTGGAAAGAGAACTCAACACTGAGCAGGGGCAAGCTGTTGAATGAGGAGACAAGAAACGTGGTTGAAGAAACAGAGGCTCAGTCATCTACCAGCAGCTCTGGTGGCTGTCTGGTTGGCTTCCTTGTCACCTCCCAGACTTGCGGCTCCACGTGGCCGTGGCTTTTTCTACCTTGGTTCAACCTCCTGGTTTTCTTCTGTTCCCCATCTAAAGCCCAGCCCCAAGGCCGTGGCATCACTGCAGTCACCTTGGGCACAGTCCCCAAGTCCCACTCGGATCCACCAATACAGTTCCCATGAGCATGGTGGGGACAGCAAGGTCACCTCTAGATGGTGTGGCATGGCGCTCATCTCCTGACTTTCCAGGGGTTACATCCCCAGGGCCATCAAACCCAGGTGATGCTGCCCTAGGTGTTGCACTTGCAGAAGAAGGAGGTGGCAGATGTTGGCTGGCTGCAGGACCAGGGAGCAGTCCATCCCGAGCATCCTTGTTTGCCTTTCTCCATGCTGGCCATCAACTTATTTGGGTGCCCTCCATCTCCTAGGGTGACCTCCATTATCTGGGCTGGTTCCAGTAGTAGAAGGACACTGGTCTGCAGGGGTACCGAGTGCTCTGCAAGTGAGGTTGGATCCTTGTCACCTCATGTCCCTTCACACATAGAATGTGAAGAAACAACATCCATGTTGATCATGGTTTGGAGGAGCCACCAGCCTCCTTCTGGGTCTGTGGCCACTGGAGAACCATGATCGAACTTGACTTTGGGGAGAGGAGGTTACCTGGGAGGGTGGTTACAGGTGAGTGTCTCCAATCCCTGCTGGAATCCAAAATCACTTGCCCTTTGCTTATTTAATAGCCACCAGCATCTTCCACCCATGACTGCAAAGCCTGAGTGACCAAGGTGCCAGGGGCAGAAGTCCAGCATGTCAGCTTCTGGGTGGCTTCACTTATCCACTCCCTGGTCCCCTCCCTCCTGATGCCTATCAGTGCCACATTCCACCTTGGCCACTGACACCGGGACAGCTCCACTTGCCCATGATGGGACTGAGAGGCAGCTCCATGAGAGAATGTAGCTTTTGGTGTGAGCATGGGGTGGCCTCTGGACACTGCAGTGCTTGGTTGGTTGGTTTGTTGGTTGGTTGGGTGGGTGGTTGATTGGTTTGTTTGTTAATTGGTTGGTTGGTTGGCTTGTTGGTTGGTTTGTTGGATGGTTGGTTATTGGATGGGTGGGTGTTCTGTTGTTTGGTATGTTGATTGGCTGGTTATTGGTTGGTTCATTCATTGATTGGCTTGTTGATTGGTTTGGTGGTGTTTTGGTGGTTGGTTGGTTGGGTGGTTGGTTGGTTTGTTCACTGGTTTGTTGATTGGTTTGGTGGGTGTTCTCTTGGTTGGTTGGTTCCTTGGTTGGTTGTTTGGTTGATTTGTTGATTGGTTGGCTTGCTGGTTTGTTCATTGGTTATTGGTTGCTTGCTTGCTTGCTTGGTTTGGTGGGTGAGTGGGTGGTTGGTTGGGTAGGTGGTTGGATGGTTGGTTAGGTGTTCTGTTGGTTGGTTTGTTGGTTGGTTATTGGTTGGTTGGTTCATTGCGTGGTTGCTTGGTTGGTCTGGCAGCGTGGCCATGCCTTTAGTCACCTTGACTTGTCTGACTGTTGTCTCCTAGTCGGAGGATCTCGGTGCCTGCGCCCAGTTTGAGAACAGCAGACAGACCAGGAACATGATGCCAAGCGCCAGCTGTGTCTTCCCCACCTTCAACCTGCGGAAGCCCTCCTCAGAGACGGACATTGAGAACTGGGCCTCCAAGCACTTCAACAAGCACACCCAAGGGCTCTTCCGCAGGAAGGTCTCCATCGCCAACATGCTGGCCTGGAGCAGTGAGTCCATCAAGAAACCCATGATCATGACCAATGACCGCAATGTCAAGAAGGAGGCATGTGAGATATTTAAACTGATTCAGATGTACATGGGGGACCGGCGGGCCAAGACGGACCAACTCAATGTGGCTTTGGAGATCGCCACCAAAGGTTGGAGCATGCAGGGTCTGAGAGATGAGCTCTACATCCAGCTGTGCCGGCAGACCACTGAGAACTTCCGTTATGAGAGCCTGGCCAGAGGCTGGGAGCTCATGGCCATTTGTTTGGCCTTTTTCCCACCCACTCCCAAGTTTCATTCCTACCTAGAAGGTTACATTTACAGGCACATGGATCCAGTGAACGACACCAAAGGTAAGAGAGAAACCACCACCTGGTGGCTTTGACCCCTGCTGACCTTCCAACCTATGTTATCACTTTGTTCCTTTCCCCTTCACATTCATGAGTCTCCTCATAGGATGAGGTACTCATCCAACCCTCCCTGAGGTGCCACAAGCTCCGTGGTGGTGCCTCCACTGCCAGTTTTTCTTCCTGGAGCCTGGAAATCCAGCATGAAATCAAATGAGAAATGAGCATTGACACCTCTGCTGGGTTGGCCATAAGCAAGAGGTCTGTGAACTTCTCCTGTCCTATGAGTCTTCTGGGGGAAAGAAAAGATACTTAAATTTTGGCCATGCGACCCCAAATGGGTGGGAATTGTAGGAGCTCCTCTTCAGTCCTGGGCTCAGCCATTGCCAGTCCCTCACAGCTGTTGCCACCTTGCAGGTGATGGGATCTGGCCTGGCAGTGGCACGGGGATGGTCAGTGCCTGCTCGGAGTCTGGCAAGGAGGGGATGGTGCCTGATGGCCACCCACAGCCCAGCTGGAGGGCTGGCCATCCCCACATCCCATGGGTTGGTGGCATCTTGCAGTGGATGATGGATGAGGTGAGAGCCCCGGAGGTGCCAGAAGCCTCAGGAGATGGAGCTCAAATCACTCAGGTTGTTGGGGACCAGGCAGGGAGGTCCACATGGAGCTGTGGTGGATCTGCCCAGCTTGGGGTGGTCAAAAGGAGATGAACCCAACTGAGGTGTCCACAGGGTAAGCTGAAGGGCAGCCGAGAAAGCCCTGGCCTCAAGAACGTCACCAAGGGTGGCAGCAGAGGTGTCAGGCTCGTTTTGGTGCTGTCACCGTGCTCACGCTGGATTCGGCCAAAACCAGTGACGGAAACTGGTGATGGAAACTGGTGACAGAAACCAGTGAAGGAAACCAGTGATGGAAACTGGTCACAGAAACTGGTGATGGAAACTGGTAACGGAAACTGGTGATGGAAACTGATGATGGAAACTGATGATGCCAACTGGTGATGGAAACTGGTGATGGAAACCAGTGGCAACCAGACAGGAGAAGGTCCCCCCAGGACCCCGCACCCACCGCTGGCCCCACAGACGCCCCCAGGTCCAGGCGTGACCTTCACTGGCCTTTGTGTGTCTGGAATTTCAGTTCCAGTTTTATCCCAGTTTCGTTTTGTTTGTATTTAATTTTGTGTTCATTTTTCTTTTTATACTCGATTGTGTTGTTATTTGCATTTGCATTGTCATTTCTTTTTTTATTTTCACTTTCATTCTTATTTTGTTTTCATTTTTGTTGATATTTTCTTCTTCATTTTCAGTTTTATTTTTAATTTTCATTTTCTATGTAATAGGAATTTTTATTTATGTTTCCTTTTTATTTATTTTCATCTTCATGCATTTTTATTTTCAGTTCCATTTTAATTTCAGGGGTTTATTTTCATTTAATTTCTATTTTATTTTTATTTGCATTTTTATGTTATTTTTCATTTCCGTTTTATTTATTTTCATCTTCATTTATTTTTGTTCTAATTTTCTTTCCTATTTTATGAATTTTTCATTTGCATTTTATTTTTTACTTCCATTTTTATGTTATTTTTTAATTTTCATCTTCCTTTTATTTTCATTGTATGATTTTTTCCTTTTTTATTTTCCTTTTCACTTTATTATTTTTTTCATTTTTTGTTCTTATTTTACTTTCATTTTCCTGTTATTTTTAATTTTCATTTTATTGATTTTCCCTCTCATTATATTTCTTTTTTCTCTTTTCACTTTCAGTTTTATTTTCCCCTTTTGTTTCCATTTAATTTCTATTTATTTTCCTTGGAACTTAATTTTTACCTTTTATTGTTATTTTATTTTTAGATTTTTTTCTAACTTTTTCCTTTCCTTTTTATTTTCATTTATTTTCCTTTTCATTTTCTTTTTTATTTCTCTTTTCAGCTTTATTTTATTTTTAATTTCTGTTTTATTTCTTTATTATAATAATTCTTTTTATTATTTATTTTTCTTCTATTTATTTTTTGTTTAATGCTTCTATTTTTATCTTCATTTTCATTTTTTATTTCACTTTCCCTTTCATTTCTCATTTCTGCTGGTTTATTTATTTCCATTGCCATGTATCTTGTCCCCGCTGTCCTGTCCCCCGCCATGTCCCCCCCGTGTCCTCACCGTCTGTTTGTTCCCAGTGACCCAGCACATTAAAGAGCTCCTGGACAGGACCAATAAGAAGAAGCCCAAATTGAGAAAGAAACCCAAGCCCCAGTCCGAGGAGCACCATGGTAGGGGCCGCCTCGCCCCCTCCCCCCTGGCGCCTCCCGCTACAGTAACACCCCAAAACACCCCAAAAATACCCCCCCAAAACCCACCTTGCCTCTGCTGGGGGGTGGGAGGGGGCACCTCAGGGCCTGGGGAGGGGGGGGGGGAGGAAATATTAATCAATAATC
>JANHFZ010006302.1:0-20589 GCA_027560215.1 Halcyon smyrnensis
CCCGCAGGACGCGCCGCCGGTGGGGCCCGGTCCGGCCCGGTCCGGAACGGCTCTGGCCGGCCCGGCGCGGCGCGGCGGGGCGGCGGCGGGGAATGGAGCCCTTCCTCGGTTGCACCGGTGCCGCGCTCCTGCTCTGCTTCAGCTACGCCGGTCTGCGCCCGGTGGAGGCAGGTAAGGGCCGCCGGGCCCCCGGGAGGGGCTGCCCGGGCTGTGGGAGGGGGGCTGAGTCTACCGGTGGGCACGGGTGGGAGCAGCGGGTGATGCCGGAGCGGGGCCGGAGCCCAGGGGCATCACCGGCCGGGACTTGGTCAGTAATTGGGTTCGGGAGAGATGGACGATGTCGGACACGCAGCCACCGGGCTGCCGGTTTTGGGAAGCGTCGAGGTCTCGTCCCCACTGGTGTCCCTTCCCCGGGGAAGGCAGCTTGTAGCAATGTGACGTGAAAAGGGGTGTTCGGGGAGAGCAAACAGAGCCCCTCGCCCAGCGCCGGGCTTGGGGGTGGCAAAGGCTCTTTTGGCCCTGAGCTGCGGCGCCTGCTCGTGTCAAACTGGAGCAATGGGAGCAAAACCAGATTGGGGCTGACACCGCCATGGCACGTTAGCCCTGGCAATCCCCCTCCCCAGCTTCTGCTCACCCTGGGCTGTCCGGGGCCCAGCCAAGCACTGCTGGGAGCTCTGGGAGAACAGCCCCAGAGAAACCACCTCTCCTGGGACACAGCACATCAGAGGCCCCTTCCAGCTGAGCCTGAAGTGGGGGATCTTCTGGCAAGGCGAGTGTCCCCACCAGCTAGCTCTAATCTGGGAGAGACCAGGACGTGCTCAGCTCCACTCACTCTCCTCCTCTGCATCAGCCGGGCTGAGCCTTCACCTGAGCACCCCGCACGTGGGTGCCACATCTTGGCAGGTGCTGGTGGGTGCTCCCCAGGAGCCCTCCCCCCACTGCACAGCACCAGCCCAAGCCAGACGCCCTCCCCAGCTCTGTGTAGTCAGCCCAGGGCTGTCTCCTTCCCTGGCTGCGAGATGTTGGTGGAACAGCTGCTTTGATTTGCAAAACGCTGATTGCCAGAATATCTCACATTCCAGGAGGCTGGGGGTGACTATTAGGGATGTAGAGCTCTGGGGAGTGGAAATTCCTGCACCCGAGCCAGCCCTGGGAGTTGCTGGAGTTACATTTGCCCTCGTCCTGCCTGTGCCGGGGCTGCAGCAACCCCCCGAATGGCTCCAGCTCTGCCACGCGCGTCCTTGGCCAGCCATCGGCACTCTGAAGTTCCCGTTTCCCCAACTGACAGACCCGGGGAGATTTATGAAACATTCCCAAAGGGAGAGAGCGATGGGGGAAAGGCGGCGGCACAATGGAGGCATCTGCAATTGTAACAGCCCTGCCGATCTTCTCTAAACTAGGCCACTTCCCCTGCTCTTCCTTATCCTTGAATCACCTCAGCCAGCAACCGAGAGTAAACATGGAGTTGTGTCCCTGCCCATAACCACCTCCTGCTCCTCTCTTAGGCAGCGTTTCTCTGCTCTAAGGTGTCTGGGACATGTTAGGAGCCCAGTAGCTCTGTAAACAGGGAGAGCTGCCCTGTCTCGTGGCTACGGAGTGTGGTGAGGAGGTAGGAGGCTCGGATCTGGGCTCTGAGGAAGCTGCGTGACCTTGGTGTTGTGCTACTCACCCCTGGTGCCTCCTCTTCCCACGGTGCCCTTTGCCAAGGGTTGTGGTGTCCTCTCCCCGCACCCTGGCGAGGCAGCGAACTTCTGCTGCCCCTGGTTTTCGGAGAGGGAAAAGAGGAATGAGGGTACAGAGCGATTTTCCCAAGGTCATGCAGAGGTAGCAGCAGCATCACCACCAGCTCTGTGTCCCCAGCCCTACATGACCATGTGGCCACGAGGCCACCAAGACATGCGACCCAAGAGCCACCGGAAAAGCCCGTGGAGGGGAAATCATCCGCAGCAGGGCCAAGCAGGGATGGAGGGTCAGTGCTCCCTCCCCTTTGGACCCAGAGCTCATGCGAGGGGGTTTAAAACAAAGCCTGTTGGGAAAGGTTTGCGCTGGGCTGCTCTAAGGGCTGGGAGAGCAGCGCGGTGATGCTGCGTAACAATGATGGAAGACCCATCTTCCACGCCCCTGTGACTTGCTAGGACAAAGGGCAGCCCTGCAAGGTCACTGCCCACAGAGCAACTCAAATTGGGTTATTTCACTGTGAGATGGAGGAGAAAGTGAACACACTGCCCGGGGTGTGGTAGAACTTCACCCTCCAGCACAGCTCTGGGCCCATCCAGCTCTCAGCCTTCACAGGACCTGGACCGGTCTCCAAGCCAGGAAGCCCCGTAACAGCTTCTCCTTTTGCTGCCCAAAAAGGGGTCAGAACCTCCTGGCTAGATTCTTACTGCTCAGCTCAAAAGCATGTTCTCCCTGCCCCGAGCCACACTGCGAACCCAGCTCCTCTTCCTCTGCTGAGGTGGGTCTCCATCCTCACCCCCTCCCCAGGGGGGACAGGGGCAAAGCGAAGGTGACAAGCAGACCGTGGATGCCGTTCCCTGACCAGTGTCCCGCTGGGCCCGCTCACCTCTGAGCCAGTGGAGCCAAGCTCAGGCCCAGCCTGGCAGGATCAAACCCTGAGCGATAGGCTCAGCACGCACAAGAAAGCAGCACTTGGTCTGGCAGCTTTTTGGAGACAGCAAACGGACCCACTCCGGCCCCTTTTCCCATCCCACGGAGGCCACGGAGATCCCTGGCCAGCTGAAGGATGGTGTGAGCACTTTATTGATTTCTGCATTCAGAGTAGGAGAGATTTAATTGAAATACGGAGGTTTCTAACCTTGGTGTCAGCCTCTCAGCAGGGCTGTCGCTGCGCAAAGCAGCTGAGGTTGTGCCATCCCCTTCCAAACACTGTCTCCCGCTGGGAACATACATGTGGGAAAGGCAGATGCCTCCCAGAGCAGGACACGCTTGCACAGGGTAAGGAGCACAGCCTGGCAGGAGCCAAAAGCAGCCTTCATGGAGCAGTCCCCACACACGGGTACCGAGTAGGGCCTCATCCCGTTGGCATTTGTTGTGGAATAAGCCCCTCCTGGTTTATATAGTACCCCGAGGCCAAATTAAGGCCTGACTCAAGGCAAATTCGGTTAAAAGCAGAAATGTATCGATCCACGAAGCACAGAAAGTTTTATGTGTGAAGTAAAAACCAGAGTGTTGGATTCAAGAGCTGGGTCGGGACCAAGCAGCAAAGTTCCAGGCAAGGTCTGGGTACCAGCATCTGGGAAACTCCAGCCCTTGCTCACCCTCTGCCAGATTTCCCTCTTTTTCTCTAATATGACATAAGTGTGGGCTGAGAAGAGCTAGAAAAGGCTGGTACCCGGAGCTCCCTGGACATTTGGGTGCTGGATAAAATGTGCCATAGCAACAACTCTGCTTCGGGTTGGCAGCGTTAAAACCCAAGCCATGGCTTTGGTGAGACCCAAGCGAATCCTGTCAGGCTTTGGGACTTGGCAAGGCTGAGGTTTGGCAGCACGGGATGTTCTCCAAAGGAGGAATACCCCTTCCTTCTGCCCGAAGGAATTCCCGATGGGAATGGCTTGGCTGGACACAGTGAGCATCTCCCTGCTCCCCGAAAAGGCTCCATCCTCCCTGACTCATTTCCACCCTCACCTTCGGGCATCTGCTCCCTGGGGAATCGGTGGCAGGGTCAGTGGGGGGTGGGTAGGAGGGGGCTCGCCTGTTCGCATCCCGTTTGTACAGGGGAGTGGGCGGTCAGCGGGAAATAATTGCCTCTTTCGCAGACTGCGGAACCACCAGTTGGTCTTTGTGCTCTTGGAAATGGTGAGTGTGGCAAAGAGCCCCGCTCCGCCGGGAGCAGCAGCGGTGGGCCCGGCTCCCTCCCACCGCCCTGCGGGCTCCTTTCGTTAGAGCGCGGGGGGAAGGTGGATGACGTGCCAGCCCTTCCTCCGGGCCCCCGAAAGCTGACAGGCAGTGAAGGGAACCGTGCTGGGAGAGCAAAGAAAGGCTGTGAAAGGCAGCGAAAGCAGGTCTTTATGTACCCGCACTTGGGGAGCGGGCAGCAGAGAACATCACACGGCACCTTACGGGATGCTCCTTCCCCTTCCAGGTTGTGTCCTTCCATCTCCTGCAGGAATAAAGAGCTGCTGGGATTTAAGGCTGACACTCACCACTTCCCGCAGGAAAGGGCACGTGGCTTGCAGGGGGACAGAGCTGAAGGAGCCTGGGCAGGCTCTGCTCTCTGGACCATGTCCCGGGGGCTCGGAAGCAGCTGAGTCCTTCACAGCAGGGAAGGAGCTGCTTATGGGAGAGCAGCTAAACTGAAATGGAAAATGCCGTGGAGGAAACAACTGCGTTTCACTCCAGGCACTTCCAAGTGGTTGGAGTTTCCAGGCCAGTTGAACTGAGAAGGAGCAGCTTTGGGGCTGGGCTGGGCCCCTTGACTGGGGAGAGAAATCCAGGAATAAAATCCAGGAATCCCAAACCTGTAGCCTGACTGGGCTGGCAGAGGTGACCTCCAAGGGTGTGGTATTTCCACAGATTCTTCCTTTGCTCTAAGCAATGATTACCCTGGCTGCTTGCGTGGCTAAAGGCCAACTCTCACCCCCAGCCCTGCCGTAAGAGCTCGTGGCAGAAGGTGCAAATTGAGAGTAGCTTCGAAAGAGACACAACTGTAAGGAGAGGGAGCCAGGAGCTCTGAGCATCTCCCAGTGATGTCTGTGGCCCGGGCACCTCCCTGATCTTAGAGGTGCCAGGCAAGACACCCCAGACACCCTGTTTGCTCACCCCACCACCCTTGATCAGCAGCCACATCTTCACAGGTGACATCAGCCAAACAAACCTTTTTCCTTCTCTATCTTCTTCCCCATCCCATCCACGCTACAGCTCTGATGGGGAAGTCACCTTAAGTGGTTTCCAACTCCTCATGCCAGCAGCCGCTGTGTCGACAATGAAAAGCCAGGGGAGGAATCAGCCCAAAGCTGTAAAGTGTGGGTTGGGGTTTTTTTTCTCTCTCTCATATAAAAGTCCATTAATAATCAGCAAAGCGTTTAATGAGAAGCTAGAAGGAGTTCTCAGCATTAAGAGGGGATTAAGGGTAATCTTCATCGCTCATGCCTCCTTGCTGTGCGGAGGCGGCTCCGACCTGCTCTTGCCAGAAGGGCCCAAGGTGGGTAGGAGCGAGGCAGGGCTGGGACACGCAGCTCTGGGGGATGCAGGACTGTGGCTCACCTGAGGAAGGGTCCCTGTGGCAAAGAAACAAGACACGGGTTAAGCACGGTCAGTTTTGAAGCAGCCATTCACACTTAAAAATCATGGTTTCATCTTAATTAATCAGGGCTTCCCCTTAAAGAAGGGGCTGCGATTTCTGTTGACAGGAGGACAAGAGCAACTTTTCACCCCAGCACAAAGCTCGTGTTCAAATTTGCCCGAGCAGCTCCCTGGCCAGTCTGACCAGCTCTGGCAGGCACCGCACCTTCTGCACTGGGATGGAGCTAAACCAGAAACCTTGTCCCGTATGGATCCCTTACAGACCAGACAGGGGATGTGCTGCCTCTGGACTAAACAGGCATGAGAAAGGTTTGATGCACAGTGAGGAAACAACAGCCCCTGGGGCCATCCCACCCTCTGTGCCTGCTCCTGGAACACCAGCAGCTTCTCTGGCCACCGCAGGCACAGAACCAAAGTTCCCAGAGTTGTATACGACTCTAGAAAGAACCAAACGTTAGGATTTGGCACCTCAAGACGCTGACCCCCCCCAGCCAGCCGGGAAAGAGAAACTGCATCTTCTCCACCTGCCCTAGGCTGGGCTGGCACTGCAAAGAGCTGCAACTGGCCCAGGGAGCCAAAAGCAGTGTGGAGTATCTTGGAACAGTGATTATAGAAAGTCATGATCTCATCGTGCGTCTCCCGGGAGCGGGGAGAACAGCATCCTCAGGGATTAAAATTTCGGTTCTAAATTATTCACTCAGCTCTGGGAGCAGGAAACTCATTTTCCTGGCTTTGTATTTCTGTAGCAGCCCGTGTTTAATTCACTTTTCCTATCGCTTTTATATGGGTTTGACACCACTGATTTATGTGTAGCTACTCCTAGGCTGTGGTAGTGAAGGGCAAGGCACACTGCTGTCCTAGATTTCAGTTTGATCTGCTGACTTGGACCTCTCTCTCTCAGGTATTACTACAAAGGTTTTTTTTCTGGAGTGCTCTCGACCATCCCCACTGGCTGATTTCTCTCCTGCCCACACTCCGAGTCCCGCTCTGCAGGCTCTGAGCCCTGGGTTGCAGCTTTGCCGAGTGCTTCCCTTCTGCCTGGCAGCCCTCCACCCCCTCTCACCACTTCCCAGAGAAGTTGTTTGCCCTCCTCCAGCTCTGCCAGGTCTTCCCAACTCCCCCACGTTTTAGGTCATCGGGAAATTTAAGACACTTTTTATGCTATGCCTCCCTCAAGGTCACAACTTTCAAAGGGGACTCTAAGCTCCAAGTGTGGTGTGTCCTGTACGTTCCCTTTTCTCAGCCTGAAGCTTCTTCCCCGCTACTCTGTTCTCTGTTCCTGGGGAGTTAATTCATCTCCTTTCAAAGGCCTCCTCAACCCAAGCTGGGTAAATCAGTTGTAGTGCTTAAAAAAAAAAAAATTAGCTCCTAAAAATAATCCAGGAAAGACAACCATGGTGGGATTTAACTGTACAGCTGTACTTGGAGAAGGGCGAAGTGCCCGGCTGCAGCTGGAGACTGTTTTGTCTCCCATCTCTCAACTCCGTCATGTCCTCCCTATGTTCTAGCAAATTCATCAGGCGTGACTCACAGACCTTCCCCGTGCACATTGCCGGCTGCTGACTGCCCCTTCCTAAAATTAGACCCTACTCCTGTCTGCGCACGGCTTCAGTCACGGGGGAAGGTGAGGAGCTGCAGACCCACGTCCCTTCCTCGTGTCACAGCAGGGAGCTGAGTCTGGAAGGTGCTGGTGTTCAGGCTGGGGGGGGATGATCCATGTCTCCTGCTCAGCTCGTCCTTGCCCTTGCTGCTGCAGCACAGGGTGAGGATGAGAAACGTCTCTGCTCTCCGAGAGCAGGCTGGAGACAGCTTCCTCCTTTCAAGAAGACCAGCCCCTCAGAGATGAGAGTCGGGGCCAACCCCGACTTGATCATCTACTCCAGAGATCTGCTCCCCCTGTGAAATCCTGGAGACCACCACTGCTTGCTGCTCCTCCTTCTAAAGTCCCAAAGTGGTGTGAATTTAGCCAAGCGTCTTTCGGCGACCTTTCTGCCCCGTGAAGGACTCGCTGTAATCAGCCTCGGTCCTAATGGCTTGCCCAGACATCCCATTCCTAATGGTGTCACTGGTGGGTGTGGGTGTCACTGGTGGGTGTGGGTCTCCCACCTGCTAGAAAATGGAGCTCTGAAGGCCGGGCTCTGGGTGTTGTTTGGGGAGGAGGGAAAGGAATGAAGTCATTGCTCTGCTAAGTGTAAAACAGCACTGACCTTCAGCTGGGGAATTTTGCGCTCCCATTATTTTCTCTGATCCCGGGGGGAACATTTGCCAGGAGTGAGGTCAGTTGTTAGGAGACACCGACACTACAGCTAGAATATTTTCAGCCACATCCAGGCGTCTGGGACTGCCTATAAATCCGACAAGTGTTACCGGAGACATGCACACATGCAGCCTTCTTTTACCGTTGACCTCGGTCCCAGCCCCCGAAGGGCAGCGTCGAGCAACGGTTACAAACAACAGAAATAGTCTTCTGCCAGAAAAAAAATGACTCCACCTCACCCCACTGACCTCCCAGGGGTGGCCGGAGTCTTAGCAGTCTCGTTAGCATTTACTGCCTCTGGGTTCAGGGCACAAACTGGAGATTGTGAATTAAATTTGACCAGAGGAGAGAGGACACAGGAGCCCAACCTGCTGCACGGAGCACTGGGAGGGCTGTGCCAAGCCAAGGAGGTAAAACCTTCCCCTGGAGATGCCAAGAAGGGCTTTGGCCATGCAGCTCCCTTGGGAGGAGGCTCCTGGGGAGGCTGTGCAGGAGCCCATCTGGTCCTTCAGAGCCCAGCTCTCCTTGGCAAGTCCACACAGGTCCTCCCTGCAGCTGGAAACTGGAGTTGGGAATAAACACGGAGCCTTGGGCTGCTGTTTTCATGGCCTGCCCTTTTCACATGACAATGGTCCCTCGGTGCTGCCGCAGCCTGGTCTGCCCTGTTAGCTGTAAGCGGGTGGTTACTGGGTGTCCTCCAACCAGCTGAGTGACAGCTCATCGGCCACAAAACGTGTGTGAGAGATTTGATGTCAAGCTACCAGGGAAAAGCAAAAGAAGCCCTCCCATTTACTACTCCTGAATTTCAAACCTCTGGAGTGCTCATCAGAGCATTCCGCTTTCATCCTTCCCAGGCTGATCTTGCGTTTCCTCCCGGCTGTCGCTGCCAGACCATAATAGGAAACAAGAGAGAAAACATGGGACGTGGCTGGGAAGGATGAGATGAATGAGATGAATGGGATGAATGGGATGAACGAGCTAGCCAGTGGTCTGCTGTGGTGAAAGAAACACTTTCCAAGGGTCAGTTATTTCCTGCATGTCTAACGCCTCTCATACTGCACCTCACCCGTAATTAAGAGACGGAGTCCCTGCAATCTCCAGGTGCCATACCCAGAACCACACAGAGGAAGGACCCTGAGTAAGGTCCTCTCCCACTCCCTCCCTTCCTCGCTCTGTCTCCTGCCCGTGGCTGTGACGGGTCCCCGTAAAGGCTCTGCTCTCCCTCCTTGCAGACAGCCCATCGGCTCCAGTAAATGTCACAGTCAAACACCTGAAAGCCAACTCGGCCGTTGTGACTTGGGATGTTCTGGAAGATGAAGTTGTCATTGGATTTGCAATTTCCCAACAGGTACGGTGCCCACAGTTACCCAGTTTGAGTCATGTCCATCTCCACCCCAGGTCCCCTCTGTTTCTAAACCCTCCTGCTGCAGTTTTAGCCCATTCCTTCTCGTCCTGTCCCTCGTGGTCGGGGAGGGCACTTGGCTTCCCCTCCTCTTTGCAGCAGCGTTTCACGTATTGGTGGCTGCAGAGAGGAAAGGGTCCATCGGTCTCCACATCCGTGGTGGACAGGGCAGGAAGCAGTGGTCTTAGATGACAGCAGTGCACACGGGAGGCCTCTCCACCACTCTGTGCTCTCCTCTCTCGGCTTCCAGAAGAAGGACGTGCGGATGCTGCGCTTCATCCAGGAGGTGAACACCACCACCCGCTCCTGTGCCCTCTGGGACCTAGAGGAGGACACTGAGTACATTGTGCATGTCCAGTCCATCAGCATCCAAGGCCAGAGCCCTGCCAGTGAGCCAGTCCTCTTCAAGACCCCCAGGGAAGCTGAGAAACTAGCCTCTAAAAATAAAGGCAAGTGTGGGTGAGTTCCTCTATGGCCCCTGGGACGCCCAGGCAGTGTAGGAAGAGGAAAGCAGCATCCTGTGCAGTGAGAATAGCTGGGCTGGACGCACGCAGGGCTGGGTGGCCTCTCACGGTCCCGTGTGGACAAGCAGGATGCCCCGAGTGCCACCAGACGTGGCTGATGGGTGCACAAAGCCAGAGGGAGATGCTGCAGAAGGTTGGCCGTTCATTTCTCCCCTTTCAGATGAGGTTTGACAGGCAAAGTGAGGAGGAGGAGGAGGAGAAGGTTTCCAGACTGGGAGCTATGTGTCCAGAATCCTTGCAAGTGGAGAATGCCAGGGAAAATTCCTGAGCACTCTGAACTCGTGTGGAACTAGACCTCTGGATGGCTCTGGGCACACCACCACTGTGTTCACAGGGCACTTGGGGGATTCACCGAGTCCCCTGTGCTTGGATTCCAGGACAGCAGAGGAAAAAAAATATCCAGAGACTCCCAGTTTTCTTCTATTTCAAATATTCCTGCCAAATCACAGAGTCACAGTTGAAGGGACCTCTTGAGATCACCTAATCCAAACCCCTGCTCAAGCAGTCAAACAGAGCAGGTTGTCCACGATCACATCCCATTGGGTTTTCAATATTTCCATTGAGGAAATCAGGCACTTCCTCGCTGGCAACTCCTTCACTTGTTCCTCTAGGGCCAAACCACATTGTTGAAGGTTTTCTGCCAGTCAGAATCTCTGCTACAAAAAGGGCCGGGGAGTACCGGGCTCCAGGGTATCAGGGGTCACTGCCCGCCGAGGAGCCAGCCTGTTGCAGGGCTTTTGGCCGTGGTTCTGAGGATGTTGTGAGTTCTTGACTCTTTCTGCTAAACTGATTTGGTGTCTGTAAATACTGAATTGCTGTTCATCTGAAAGCACTAAGAGGAGAGCTGCTTCCTTCCCCGGGGGCCTGGACTCTAATCTGCTTAGTGCTTTGAAGCCAAGGAGGCACATTACGCCCTGCAAAAAGGCTCAGCTCCTTTCCCAATCTCACGGCTCCACTGTAAAATATCATGTGCCAGGCTCCGCACTCCCGAGCCGGGAGAGGAGCCGCTGAAGCGTGCAAGGCTTTGTGACAGGCGCAGACGGCACTCGGAGAGCCCAGAGCCAGAGCAGAACGAGCTGCCACGGGGCCGGATGGCGTGTGGCCTTACCCCGCCGCTGCGGTAACCGCCTGTTGATCCCACCTCGCCGCTCCTCCCGCTCCCCATCTCCTGCGGGTTGGCCGGGGCAGTGGCTGCAGAGTGGCTGATGCTCTGCCAAGTTGGAAGTGCCGCTGGCACGACTGCCGGGCGAGGACTCTCGTGGTGCCAGCGGTGACCCTGATGCGCCTAGGAGTCACCTCAAGGGCACCGTTCCACCAGCGTCCGGTGCAGCCCGAGCCGTGCGGTTCCGTTTTATGGTCTTTCTCTCCCCTTGTGCAGATGAGGTGACAATGAAGGAGATGGCGAAGAAAAACCAACAGCTGCGAGCGGGGGAAATTCTCATCATTGTTGTGGTGTTGTTTATGTGGGCAGGTCAGTCCAACCTTTCTGTCAAAAGCCCGTAACCTCCCCAGGGCCCCCTTGGCTCGCTTGGTTTGCTGGTGTTACCATGTAAGACCTGAAAAGAAACCCTTCCTCCCGTGAAAAGAGCTGCTGGAAGGGCACCTCTGACCCCTCCGCAGCATCACGAGCTGGGCAGTGCCAGAAGCAGGTGAATCAATTCACATCAGTCTGATCTGGTCCAGCAGAAGTAGATAATGGCCTTGATGAACCAATTGCCTAATTCCCCCTGGCTAATCCTGTAATCTTCATTTTTCCAGAGTGTGCTGATGATAATGTCCTCAGCCATCCAACGTGGGGCCTCGAGCCCTTCAAATGATACAGGTCGCTGTAATTATCCGGCTATTATATGACTCCAACTCTCATGCAAAACAGAAATGTAAGAGTTTTGCTCTCAACGCCCACTATGATACATACACTAAAACCCACTTCAGAATCAATTAAAATAATGGAAGCATTGAAAGACCAAATAGCCCCAAACTTCAAAACACTAATAAAGCTGGATCCTCTCGACATCCACTATTAAAATACTAATAAGTGTATTTAACAGGAAGAGGAGGGACGTGAGCAGAAACATATTAACCAAAGGAAACATCTACATGAGTTTAGCGGGGGTGGGAGGGGGAAGAAGAGGCGCTGGCTGAAAGCTCCTGTCCCAAAGGGTGCTTTGGAGCCAGTCTGTTGGCAGTCTCTTGAACTGCCACCCTTACACCTTGCAGCCACTAATCCTTTCAATCCAAGCAGAGGCTCTGCTCTAAGACGGCCGCTGTTGTTATGATTTTATAAGCCAGAGCAGATGGGCAGCTGTGGGCACCCAGGGCTGTGGAAGGTGCAGGAAAATCATCCTATGGGCACTTTGCTGTGGGATGTGATGGGCAGAGTTGGGCACGTCTGTTAGCACAGCCTCTAACAGAGCATCAGATAAAGGGGCTCCTTCAGCACGAGAGTTTCTCGCTATGACCTCCTGCAATATGTACAAATACAGAAATTAATTTCTCAGGAGTTTTCCAATGTGAGTTTGGGACCACGTTTCAACGGAGCTCACTGTACAGATCTCTCCTATCTTCTAAGGTAGCAATCAGGGAGAGGAAAACGCCTCTTAACTCCGGCTCCATCAGCTTAGCATGTCCAAAGGGGCTGCAGCCAGTCCTTCGGCTTGTTCCGCCTGGAAATTACAGGCATGAGTTCACGGGAAATAAAGTTTGCACATGTTGGTTTCCTAATTAGAGCCCCAGCCCGCCCTGCCTGCAGGTCAGCTGCTGCTCCTGCCCCGACAGAAAACATTAACGAAACATTTGCTCCCTTCGAGTCACAGAGCACAGTACCCAGGGGGATGGTTCGGGTGACCCAAGGAAATGGGCAGGAAGGGAAATCAGCACTGTGGTAAATCTACAGTCCATAAAAGTTAACCTTTGCCACTCGGTATTTAGTCCTCTTGCCCCACTCGAACCGCCTTCCCACACCGAGTGTGTAAAGCCACACACAGAGCGTTCCTCCCTCGGAAGAAACCCACCACAACAGCACTGAGCCGCTGAGGGTTTGGACAACTTGTCGGTTCAGTGGTGAGTGTAACGTTACCTCCTCTAACGGGGGTACTTTGTCACCTCCGCTGCTGTAAACTGTAACAATCCTGAACTGACAGGGGTTGTACCAGTTTGCTCCCAACAGAATGTTTGGCCCCTTTATACTAAATGCTGCTGAGGTGAGAAACCTCCAGGGAGAGATGTGAAGAGGAAACCAGCCACAGATCCGAGATCTGACACAGAAGAAGGGGATGGAGGCATTAACTGTGTCCTGTACTCTTCTACAAGGGCTCTTACAAGTGAATCCAGGTGACACAGAACCAAACGCATGTATAATATTCTCCAGAGTTTACCAAGCATTTTACTTTTATTTGCATTTCCAGAGCCTGGACAGCAATTACTGCTAAAGGTGATAGCCAAATGAAATCCTAAATTAAATCAAAAGCTTTCCAAAACCTCTAGCCATGATCTTTTCAGCATTTATGTCGAGTTTTAGTTGTGCACATTCAAATTTAAATGCCCTGCCAGCAAAAACAATCATGAATAATTACATGATGCAACCGAACAACTGATTCATCTCCCACCGTAGTATAATCTAAAACTGAGATCAGTGTCAGAACAAAGACTTTGCTAATACCACAATTTCCCTTCTAGACAGCTGACTTATATTTAAAAAAGCAAGTGGGCAGGGGGAAATAAAGTCTCTCTTCATAGTGGGTTCTTTACAGAGTCACCCTCTTCCCAGCTCTTAACCTGGTCTGGCCACAACCTGAATGTAAGACGATGTCTTTGCAAACTGGAACCAGTCTGTGCCCAGGGCTCTGCACTGAGACAAGACCCAAGCTCTGGTGCTGTTTGCCTGATACTGCTTCCAGCACTTTGCTTCTCCGTGCCTCAGTTTTACCGTCAGAAATCACAGACGGTGTGACTGTGGCAGATGTCAACCTACTCTCCTAGGATCAGCCATTTGTTCACACAGGCAAGAAAGAATTCGGACCGCTGTGTTTATCAGGAGCACCCAGGGACAGCTGCCATAACAACACCTCGCTTCAGAAAGCAGTTTGTGATGATCTGGTGAAAGCTTTACATACTTTTGCTATTAGGGGAGCTGGAATATTTTTCAGTAAGGGTGAAGCAGCATCTGCCCGGGTCCACTTCACTCCCCTGTTTGGAATTTGCGGGCAGCAAAGTTATTTGGTCAAAATGTCACACAAAAGCTTCCAAAAAAGACATTTGCAGTCTTCTTACGTGTCATGGCTGCCCCTGCTTTTCTCTTCATGTGCCTGCCTGTGTGGGAGGAAATTTCCACTGGCAGCTTTTGCTGCCGTCACTGTTGCATATTTGCAGATGTTGTCCTGCTGCTCGAAAGGCCCCGGCTTGTATCACATGTGGGCAGGGTCGCTACCTGCCCCTCATCTGCCAGCTCCAGCTCCTTCTCTTCACCCCACAGGAGAGAAATCAGAGGACATGTTTCCACTAACCAGAAATCCCAGGAGCTCCTTCCTGCCTTTGCAAAGCAAAGATCCCATTTAAGCGCCCGGTTCGTGTTGATCGCTACCCAAACGTAGGGCTGAAAACACTTGTCCCATTTAATGATGGGGAAGTCGCAGCAATGTAATTAATCTTCTGTGCTTCTGTCTAACTAGTTTAGCAGGGAATTAGGAACTGAGGAGGAAACAGCCGGGGGGCTGACTAGCTGTGTTAGAAAGGATCCTTCAGAGCGACTGCGAACGCTGCCGAGAGCTCTCCCAGAAGGGACAAAGCCGGCTGGCAGGGAAGGGATCTCTGATCCCTGCGGGCTCCAGGAGCTGAGCTCATTTGTGTGATCACTAATGCTTTTTCCTGTTAGGGGTGATCGCCCTGTTTTGCAGACAGTACGATATCATCAAAGATAACGAGCCAAATAACAGCAAGGAGAAAGTGAAGAGCTCCTCGGAGAACAGCACTCCCGAGCACCAGAGCGGAGGGCTCCTCCGCAGCAAGGTGAGATGCCGCTGGCATGTGGTGGGGACCTAAAAACACCCAAAAAACAGCCTCTGCTAAACAGCTTCGCTCCAGCTGAGATGCAGATAGGAAACACCCCTTCCCATCCACACAGGCCAGCCCCACTGCTTCATTAGTTCTCTGAGCCTCCCAGCATCAGGACGCTAGCGCTTCGCTCTCGTCTCTGCCTTAGCCAGCACGTTCCTCAGTAAAACAGGTTTCAGTCCATATTTCTGAAATATCTGAACATCTCTGGAAGGAAACTGCACTGAGCAGTGCCACAGTCCCTGAGCTGCTTGGATCCTTACCCTGCAGCAGCCCTGAGGTGTTACGGGGTAAAGAGTTAACTGAAGAGCTGGTCAGCAGGGGCCCAGCTGATAGTACCCAGGATGTATATCCATATGATGTATATCCGTATGATGTGTATCCGTATGATGTATAACACACACAATCCCACACCCACAGTGTAAAGCAGCCTCAAGCCTATAATTTCTACCAACTTATTTCAATTACTTTAACTTTCTCGTGTACCTATTTGCAACTCACACTCTGACACGTCCCCACCACTTCACCTTTAATTAATATTTGCGCTCCTCCCCTGATTCAGCAGCAGATGGGGGTGAGCCACTCAACCCTAAACCCTCAACTCTGGCCCTTCCTCAGGGAACAGGAACTGGAAAACCAAAACACGACCATCACACTGCACTCATCTCTGCTGTGGGGTTTCCCCCCCCTCTCTTTAGCAGTTCCTACACACCCTTTCTCCCTCTGTCTCCTCTTTTTCTCTCCTAGTTTCCAAAAAACAAGCCCTCGGTGAACATCATCGAAGCGTGACAGCCTGCCCACTGATAGATGGACTCCATCCCTCACTCTCACTTTCTGCCTCTGAGCCTTGATGACTTGGGAGGTGAAATATTGCTGGAGCGATTTGGAAAGAGACTTAGTGACTGTCACTGGCTGGCGTACGCCTCCTTGCCTGTGTTCTGCAAAACACCTGGACAGAAAGGAAAAAAAGAAAAAATCCTGCAAAAAAACCCCCCTGAAACCCAAACCAATGAAGATGGGAAAGTGTCGGTGAGACGGCTGCGGCCGGTGATCCTGTTCTGGCCTCGTGAATCACCTGGGCTGGAGCAACTTCTCACACACTGCTCTCCACCCTCACACTCCCTCTTCTGGAACAGTTTTCCTGTCTTTGGAACATGTCCAAGGTTTTGTTGTATCTTTATTTTTCTCACTGTCACTACATTTTGACAGTGTCAACGTGAGCTCAGGCATCAGTCACTGTCACTCCTCTCCAAGCAAGAAAGGAGGAAAGCTCATCGCAGACATGGCCAGCAACCAGACTCGGGCTGCTGTGTGCTCCTGGCTTGCTTTGTTCCATTGATGTCTGTCGTGTAACACGTCTTGCAGGTGGGTTTTTCAAACAAAACAAAGGGGAAAAAAAGGCAGACCCCAGATTCCAGTCCCTGGTGTTCTCCAGTTTGGCTGCAAGCATCTCCACCGTTGCCATCCCTCCTGTCTCGCACTGGTGCTCTTCATCTCAGATAATCGGGGCATGCCGAGCACTGAGGCACAGACCAAGAGGAGGGGACACCAGAAGCTTCCAGGATAATTTCAACCATTTTCTTCATGGCATTTTCAGGTGGGCCTGAGTCCACCACCAGTGTGATAAAAAGGTCCATAAAAATGTAGCCAGTCAGCAAAAAAAAAAAAAAAAGAAGAAAAAAAGAAAACAAAAAAAGAAAACAAAAAAAGAAAACTAACCTGGTGATACCGGTCGCTATGCAAGGTCAGGTCTCCAGTGGCAACAGCTATTTGTTGTGAAAGGCTCTTGCCTAAGGGACCTTTTTCTGAGGGCTCAAGTTCTTAAATTGCTTCTTTCAGTAGGGTTCCTGGGGAAGGTCTGGGTCTCCGCACGCATCCCGCCGGCACTATTTCTGTGAGGCTGTACAGCAGGTATCTGCTGGAGGCAGCCCTCAGTCGGAAGGGGATGAGGGATGGGCAAGGGGCTGGGGGTTCTCCTCTCTCTTATCAAGTGCTCGGTGTGTGTAAGCTGACAGGATCCCTGGGATCACTGGTGCTCTGGAAGCTGGTAGATGCAAGTCGGTCACGTGGAAAAGATTTACTCTTTGTAGTGTGCCGGGGGGTATCTGCATTTATTTAATTACACCACAAGACCACTCCATATGCACTAGGGGATGAGGCAAGATCCTACTTGTTCCTTCAAATACCACGAGAGGTTGGCCTGTGTGGGGTTGAAACTCGTTACAACAAACTCGTGCTCGGATGAGCCTGGTTTCCAAGTCCCTGCAAAGAAACAGGCTGGCAGCAGCCGAGTTCAGCCATCTCTCCTCTTCCACTGTCACCAGCTTTTCCAAAAGAGTTGGGCTGGGAGAAAGGCACTGGGAAGTCTGTTGCAGATGTGCTGGTAAAGCAGCACAGGCTGCCCTTGTGCCAGTTTCAGAAGGCAGGCCAACCCCAAAGGTCTCTTCAGTGGATCCTTTGCCAGAACATACTCCTCCATCACCAAGAGGGAGAGGTCAACACCTCTGATACAGACAGAGCAATAAACATTTTATAATGTACAATAAAAGATTAAAGGCATCTCTTGTGTCCTTGTAACATCTGCATTTAGTAATATTTCACCTTTGCCTGCTCCGAGCAGAACACACACAACAGAAGAGGGGGGACTTTGTATGTCCCAGGGACTCATTTTCTCAATGTCCAGGTGTAGGAAACCAGAAAGGTTCAGACACACTCCAGCTGCAGGACAAAGGGGGGAAAAAATCCACTGCAACATAAATAGCATTACAGCCATACCTCGCAAGATTCTTCAGCCACGTCTCCCAAAAAAGAACTGTCATTTGGAATCCATCCCCCTATAAAGGGAGGTTTAGGACAGATGGTGCAGCATGTGCAGAGCGATAAGGGCGATGTTCCCTCATAATCCTAGAGGAGCAGACAGCCAAGCAAGCAGCCCTCAGAAGTCTGCTAGTGAGGACATTGCCTGGCAATTTGGCAGGTTTGGGGGCTGTGTGTCTGTTTTTAAAGACAGTTGTCCCTGGGAATTCAGACCACATCCTCTCCTTTTTTTTTACAGGAACTGCTGCTGGTCCCTCGTGACAGGTTTCCACTCTTTCTTTCCTTACAGGTGTGCTCAGCCCTCGGTTGGCAGAAAAGAATTAAAACATAAAGTGCCAGCGTTGGCAGAGTTAAAGCATTTGCAGAGTTAAAGCATTTGCACGTGGTGTGGCAGGAGGGAAAAGGGTTAGATCATTACGGTCCATAACTGTGGGCTTTCAAAGTCAGGTAATAATGCCATTAGTGAGGAGAAACAAATGTAGGCTGGCAGCAACTCAGCCCACCAGAAAGGGACTCTGTGATTCTGTGACTCCAAGCTACCCAATTCAAGGGATTCTCTGAAAGGAAATGTTTTCAGCAGCTCTGAATTGATGTAATAAGTCCACACTTGAGAAAAAGGAGTTTCCAATTATAGGAGAAGAAAGTTACTTAAGGTCCTACTTTTCTGAGGGTCATAAACATCAAAGCTTTGAGTGCTGTTTCGATATCAACTTCCACTGTAACCCCGGAGAGTCAGACACTGTTGAGGCTCTGGGCCTGCCTGAGTTCAAGCCTAAGTCCATCTCTAGAAGTGACACCTCATTCTCACCAACCGATGCCAAAACATCTTCCTGGGGTGTTTCACAGTCAATAAAAGGAAGAGATCACAAAAAAAACACCCCAAGAAAGTCATGTTGGGCCACAGAAAAACACACCCTAAAGGCCACCCACATTTCCCTGGCTGCTGACTTTGCCTGGTTGTTAGAAGCAGGAGAGGGAGGTTTCAATAAACACTAAAAAGCAGCAAGTGGGAGTGGGCTGGCATGGCAGGGATCCCAGCAAACCCTGACTCCCCGCTGATCTCAACAGCAAAGGAAAGCAGCCCCCCAGCCGAGGCCACCCAGCCCCTGTGGACTCATCCCCTCGATCTCCCAGAACAGATGGAGCAGAGACGGGCAGGACAAGGAGCTGCGAAGAGAACCCTTCGCCAACATCCGCAGCACCCGTTTCGAGTTAAGCACCATTCGCCTTCACCCTTTCAAGCACTAATATTATGCCTACAAGCACAATTTAGCCAATCTATTCCTCCCCCACGAGTTGAGTGAAGCGGAGCGGCGGGAGGCGGTGTGGAGCAAACAATCCCGCACAGCGTGTCCCCGCGACTCACAACACACGGCACCAACTCTCCTCGCCACCTCCTTCCCTCCGACAAGCAGCAGCACAAGCTCTGTTCTCAGGCTCCTCGCAGGAAAACGAGAACATGAGGCATTTTATTCCCTGACGGTTCAATAGGATCAGAGGAGGAAACACCTACACGGCAGAAAGTGTTAGTATAATCTCAGCTGGTAATGGCTTTCTGGAGGAGATGGAAGCGGCGAGGAACAGGCTGCTGATGCCACTGTTTGCCAAAGACATGAAAGGTTCCATCACTCAGAAGCGTGCGTCGCAGCTGCACATCCATTTTGCTGATAAAAAGATGGCAATTCATTGAGTGAGGAGTCAGACTTCCCAAGGAGGGAGAGAGGAACATTCTACCATATGTTACACCAAATGGAATTTCCCCAGATCTGCAGAAAGACTTCCCGACAAACCCGTAACGAGCTATTACTGGCTAGTCTGGAAACAGAAGCCTGGCTGACCAAACTCAAGCAGCTTTCTAGAGTTTGCTCAAAAGCTGTATAATCAACATGCTTGTTATGCTAAAATATCTTCTGTTTCCTCTGCAAATCTGCTGTCTATTAAATCGTCTGATGACCTTATAGATTAAAATGATGATGTTCCTGCTCAGTGCTTTACCCACACGTCCCGAGGATAGCGAGCTGGAGTCTCCTTCGGCTCGTGCATCAGCATCAATTTTGTTAACTAAGTTCCAAATGAAGAATCTTTATTATTAGCGACAGAGCCAGGAAAGACACAGCTTGAATTTTAGATCCCAGATGGAGTCAGCAAAGCTGGCAGCCAGGAAAGTTATCCTTTTGCTTACAATCTGAACACAGAGTCATCGAGAAGCAATGATGATATAACCCCACGATGCCATTTGACACTTGACAGCGCATTGCTGTTCTTTTTAGCTGACAAAAAAACCCCACAACAAACAACAAAACAGCCCACACTTAGTGCCACCAACTGCTAAATATAACCTCTTGTGGCACCCAGACCTGGTCTGCAGAGGATACAACTGGAGTGGCACTAAACCTCCTCTCAAACCAGAGGGAGAATATTATCAGCTTCCACCTCCTGTTTCAGGCCACAATTTCTTCCTCCTGCCCAAAGCTACCTTGCAGCAGGGAAGGATGAGTTGAGCTCGTGAGGGGACAGCAGAAAAAGCCACACAGTAGTTTAATTTCAGCCCCCTTCTCTAGCTGCTGTTGTTAGACTGCAAGGCATTGATGAATGTTGTTCTAAGGCATTTCATCACAGAGCTCACGCAGGGCTTGCACAAAACACTCTCTTCCCCTCTTCATCTGATGCTGCCAGATTCTACTACCACCAAAATCATAAACAGAGCCCAAGGCTACACCCTGGCAGCAAACACGCAGGATGTCCTTCCACAAAGGCTTAATAAACACACCATCCCTCCCCACCCCCCCGCAGTATCTCTACACGAATCACGGTTGCAATGTCAAAGACTGAATTCTTCTGCGAGGCTGCTGCCCAGGAGCCTAAAAAGCCTTTACAGAGCACAGAGCTGCTCCACGGCAGCATTCGTTCACGTGAGAGATGGACAAGCACAAAGCACACGCTCAGGAGGAGGCACCCGCTGCCAGCCGAGGTCTTCCAGCACAGGGAGGCTGGTCTGGGACACGGCACACGTACAGACACCATCACCTTGCTGTCATCGTGCTGCCTGTTCAAAGTGATTTTGTTTTCTCAGCGTGGCTGAGAGTTTCAGGAAGAGGAGGCTGAGAGGAGACCTCATCACTCTCTCCAACTACCTGAAAGGACATTGTGGAGAGGTTGGTGCTGGTCTCTTTTCTTGGGTTGTGACAGAACTAGAGGGAATGGCTTCAAGCTGAAACAAGATAGGTTTAGACTGGACACTAGGAAGAAGTTCTTCATGGAAAGAGTGGTGGGATATT
>JANHFZ010006303.1:0-10035 GCA_027560215.1 Halcyon smyrnensis
GGCGGGGCCCGGGGGGCCGGGACAGGGAGGGCGAAAGGCGTGTCCCGCTCGGCCGGTCGCCACCGCCCCGCTTCCTCCCGGAGCAGGCGGGGGCGCTGGCGGCAGCGGGAAGCGGAGCGCGTCGGGAGGGCGGCCGGGGCTGAGCCAGGGGGGGGGAGCGGGAGGGGCTTAGCGGGAGAGGGAAAGCCCCGCTCCCGCTGGCTCGGAGCGGGGGGCGGCTGCCGGTGGCACGAGGGCGGGAGGGCGGTAGCGCCTCCCGGGAGGGGTCAGAGCGCGCACCGCCGCCGGGAGTGGGAGCCGGAGTGAGAACCGGAGCCGGAGCCGGAGCCGGCCCCCCCGCAGCCGGGGCGGGGCGGGCGGCTGTGCCGGGAAGCTGCAGCCGTGGGCCGTACTGCGTCCCGGGGTAGGGCGGAGGGTGGTGGTGGCGACAGCGTGGAGTCCAGTGGGTGCCGGGGGTCTCCGTGCGCGCTTCTCGCCGGAGCCCCGGCCCGTGTGGTCAGGGCTGGGCTCCCGCCTCCGCATCGTGAATGTCCCGGCAGCGGGGAACAGCTGGAAGGTGCAGGAATAAAAATCGGGGGGGGGAGGAATCAGAGTAATGCTCTCTCCTGTTTGTGGCTCCGTGGGTGGGGGATAGCGGGGGGTGAACCTTCGGGATGCGAATACGGTGAAGACTGTCACACTGGTGCGCACGCCCTGAGCTGAGCTGGAAGCCAGAGTCGGGCAGGGGCAAGAGGCTCAGCCACTGCAGGAGTCCGGGCTCGGCAGGAGCACTGCGGGAAACTGGTTACCAGTGTGCACGGGATTCCCGCACACGGCGCGGTGAGGTGTTGCCAGTCAGCTGCAAAACAGCAGCATTCCCGACATGCCTTTGCCTGGCCGAAGAGCCGCGTCTCCCCCCTCCTGAGTGTCACTAGCCGGTATGCTCACGTCGGTACCTACCCCTTTACCCAACTTGAGAATAAAAAATACAACCTGTCTTAAGAACGGCGTGCCAGCCCCCAGGCTGAGCAGTTATTCTGAGGCTGGCAAGCTTTTGCTTGCACATAAATTAAGTTTTTTTCCTTCTGACCCAGATTCTACAGATTAGTTTTCCGTGATTTCCTTACGGAAGCAGTACACAGGCATGCAAAAATGTCCCTTCATAGAGCAGTTGTGATTAGTGGTCTGTGGCTGATCCAGACTGGGAGGGTGAGAGCTTACATGAGCTGTCTGGGCACTAGAGGTCAAGCCAAAGTAGAGAGGTCAAAATGTGTAGTAAGTGAGGACTGTCTGATGGGAAGGTGCCATATTTTGTAAATTACAATTTATCTACAGCGACTGGCCAAACTGTTTCCCTGGAACAGATCCCAAGTTTCTTCCTATTAGAAACTGGACATACATCCTGGATCATCTTGTACCTGTACCCGGGGCCTTAGTTGTCCAAGAAAATTAGCCACTGTATTTTCAAATACTCTTTGAAGCAGCTATCGCAAGAAGTTTCAAGTCACATGGCCTACTTTCTTAGCCTGCAGACATCAACATTTTAGATTTTAAAGCCGCTTCTTTTGGTGGAAACCTTCTGAAAGTATGTGTTTTCAGTATCTTGCATTCCCACAGCTAAATGTCACACCTACTTTATTTCACAGCTTTGAAGCTTCTAAATTGCATTGCTGTCTATAAACCAGAGGAACGGAGAAAATGTGGCAGGTTTCTGAGGCCACAAGCTTGGGCAAATCCTGATCCCATGCAAATCCTGATCCCGTGCACATCCTCATCCCAGCCATCTCAGTTGCAGAATTTCCATTTGTTTTGATAAGAGTAGACTTCACCCCTAGTTCTTTAGATTTCTAAGACCAAAACCAATGGATCGCTTCCACTACCACAGTCAAAGGCTCATAAATGTGCTTGTCTGTAGTATCGGGGGGTCAGACCTCCAAGGAAATCTTTTTCAAGCCTTCATGTTCCATGTAGGTGAGACTTTCTTGGGATGAAATCGTAGAAATATGTGCAGTTTCAGTAGTCATGGAGATCTGCTGTAATGTTCTGGGAGTGAAAAAAGTCATCCACAAATGTGGCAAGTACCTGCTGGCTCACACAGAGGAGATTTCTGCCTCTTGGGCTTTTCTTGTTCAGATCTACTTAATCGAAGGACTGACGAGCACCACTGGTAAATATCCAAATGAAAAGCCTCTTGTTAACATCACTGAAGACAGATTTGTAGCTATGTGTCAAAACTTACTGAACCAAAGCCCTGTGTTGGTTAACAATGAGCAGAAGGGTTGTGAGTAGCAGCAGGAAGACTGAAGAGGGGGTCTTAGGTAATCACAGCAAGGTGAAATTTCCTCTCTGAAGGGGTTTGATGTCTCCTAAGCTGACCTGGTAAAGACAAACGGCATCATTAATGGTATGTCTGTGGTCAGCAACAAAAAAACCCCTATGGCATCAGAAACCAAGTAGCACAGATAGTGTCCTCTGTCTAGGTGATCCAGGAATCCCCACAGCTCTGAGCTAGCTGTGAGCCAGGTTTGTGACCTAGGACAAGATTTTAGCAGAGCAGTGAGTAGGAGTTGGCCTGTTGGGTGGGAGAAGGCTCAAGGTACATAGTAGTTTTGGACAGAGAAACTCATCTCAACTGTCCTGATGTACCATCTATGCTGCCTAATTTCTCTTGCCTAGTCTGTCGAGGGAACTAGACTGCCACAGTCAACTGGTACAGGCACTTTTCTGCTTAGACCTGTAGTTGTCTGTGTGGTCACGAGGATCCCTCCACATGAGGGTGAGGGGTCTCCACCGGCCTTTCCACAAAGGCCCTTCCCATTCCCCATCCCGTGGAAGCAAAGTGGCACTGCTTGGGTCTGCAGGCCTATATTTCACTCTGAAATTAGTGATTTTAAAAGCCAAGTAAGTTACATTATTCACGCAAGTTTTTAAAAACTTCAATTCTGTTCACATTTGTATCTTTTCCATTTATCATACTTTTGCAGGAGTTCCTTTATCAGAATAGATATGATCTCCTCCTTTAATAAAGAAACGAGGAAGATGTTAGCAAAACAAGCCACCTTCCACAGCCTTTTATTCTTATTTCTTTGGGGTTTTTTTTTTTGTATTTTATTTCTTTACCTCTACAAAGGGCTAGTGACAGTCCCAGAAATCTGACCTTAGCTTACTTGGTTTGCAGACATTCACAAATGGGGGTTTTTTTGAATTTTGATTTAGAACGTAAAAGGAACCATCACTCCCAGCTGTAGTAGCATAAACAGTGTCACATTACTATACTTCAAATGAGACACAAATAGAAAGGATCAAGAGACTTTGAGAAAATGCACTGTTTTCTGCAGAGAAGAAAAATTCCCATAAGCAATATATTTTGAGTTTACAGGTATTGGCCAGTATTTCATTCTTTGCATAATCTTTGAGGTTAAAAAACGAGCTTGAAAATAGCAGTTACAGAACTAAATGACTGCACCTAATCAGTATAATGGTATAGGAACAAACAAGACTTTGTCAACAGTTACAAACTAGACACTTGAAATCAGGGTTCATGCTCTGAAAAGAAACTCAATTGACAAGAAATGGGAGTAGATAAACTAGTGCCATTTTAGTTAAATTGCTGTCAGAGAGCGAGTGAGCGAGCTCTATTCCACTCCATGGCTGTCAAAAAGTGTGAGAGCACGCTAGTGGGAAGATGTTGTGAATCATTTCGAGATTTTGCTTTCCAAAGTAGATAATACAAGTGTGCTGTATTATGAACAACCTATTTAGGTACTTTTATGGGAGCATAGGGTTAAAAAGGAACAATTAGATTAAAATGGTGAAAACTCAGACCTTTGCAGTTCTCCTGCACAACTTTAGAATGTTAATTCAAGTCCAGTTTCAAGCTGATCAAATAGAACTACCCATAAACAAGAAATAAAACATCTTTTGTGGGAGACAAAAGAGACTACTTTGACTGGTTTATTGTATTGCTAGTTATTACTGTCACCTCTCCAAGTAACAGCGTGCTGCTCACCCAGCTATTTAAGATGACTGAAAACTCACCTCTAGGCTCCAGTTAGTTATCTTTCAAAAATCCTCACTCAGAAGAGAGATGAGTCCCTTGTCCTCTCCTTCTGTGGTCCCCATCTGTGGTTTCCACTGGTACTGCAGTGGTCTTTCACCTCCCATCTCATTATTAAAGCCACTAGCTGTGCCTGGGAACATCTGCACTGCAGATCCAGTCTCCTCAATGGCTTTGGCTGAAATTCAGAAAGGAAGAGATGAAATGGCTTTGGTTCTTTAGCCCACTCTAAGTAACTTTGGTCTTACAGGTCACAGTTTTTCCCAAGTAGTGTTATATGAATCATTCGAATTGAAGACAGTAAAAGCTGGGTTTCCCAAAGCATCTTTCTCTGTCCCTCATCGCAGTTGGGCAGTGAAGTTTGCCAGAGAAAAGTGGTTTAATAGAAAATGTGAGCACATCAACTCAGAAATGATTTGTGGCAACTGGCTGAACACAGACTTCTGTGAAGCCTCAAGTATTTTTCATGTCCTAGGAGCTTTGGTTCCAGAGCAGCACATTTGAAGCTTTTGCGACTACTGAGGGAAAATTGGTGGCATTTGTTACCTTCACTGCTGCTATTCAGAAGTGGATAGGTGATGAAGTTAAAGGAAATTATATCAATTTGACATAGTTATTGCTGAGATGACAGGCAATGCACAGATTTTCCAAGGGAATATCATGTGTCTGAAAAACATCCATTTTGTGGGAAGTTGCAAAATACAAAATTATCCACAACCTGGAAATTTTTCTATTTCTCCATGAGTGTTTATTGCAAAGAAGCTGTTAGCATTTCTTCCAGGCATTTCTTAACAAAAAGGAAGGAAACACAGTATGTAATCTGTGAGCTGTTACTCATTCTTTGAATAATGGGTGCTATATTTTGCAAAGGCCCCAAGCAACACATGGGCAAGTTTTCTCAGCATCTTTAGGAAGGTGGTATAGCAACAGCTGTTAAAGAAGAAGGGATGCAGAGGTCTTCTTACCACTTTTGTGGTGTTTACTTTTGAAAAACTGTGTTGCGTTTCCAAACATCCAGTGGGGAAGGATCTGCCATCCCTGGGAACTGTCTCCTGCGTTAAGGGGAGCAACAGGCAGGGGATCCGTCTCCTATCACTAACTATATGTAAACGCCTGGGTTTGGGGATTTGTAATGAGATCTCTGGAGATGGGTTCTGCTATTACTAATTGCTATTACTCATTTGAATGGGAAGATTGGTTTAGACATCTGTGGTAGGAAAACTGTAAAGCACTGCAGCACTGTATGTGTAATTAAGGAAAGTGGTGTTATGTGCAGTCCCTTCTGCTCAAGTGAGTTTGAGTGATAACGATGAAAAGTGAAGACCCTGATTCCAGCAAAGCATGGTGTGATGTTTACCTTATCCTGAAACCTGTTCCCACTGTCCCAGACCTTATTTCCCAGGACTAGGACTAGGGCAGCTGTGGCCACAGCACATGCACAGTGTTTCTCCAGCCTCCTAAACACAGCCAGTGCAGCAGGCCTGCCTACCAGTCCCTTTCCAGTCACAAGGTAAAGCCCTGCATGGTGATAATGATCAGTTATTCCATATTCCATGTCTGAAGACATAGCCGATGTTCATATTAATTGTGTATCCCATCTGCTCTAAGCTGAGTTCATAACTTGCTCTTTTCCCACCACTCTTGCTCTTACAAACAGATGGGCCTCGTGTACAAGTCATGTCTCAGTTGCGTTTAGCTAACAAAAGCAATAATCAAAATCACCACTGCATCCACAAAGCATAATGAGGATTAGAGTCTCGTCCAGTGTGCCGAGAGGCTTATTTGCATTCCCTGCAAATTCTGGCTTTTCCCCGTTTTTCCATTTTATGAAAGGACCTCCCCAATGTCTTTCCGTCCCTGAGACAAGAGAGCTAAAAAGCTTTCATTGATGGGGGGTTCGTGGGGTGGTGGAAGATGATGTTCATCACATCGCCTTTATGCATAATTCTTACACATCATACGCTTCTGCCACAATTATCATTTAATTTCTGCCCTTCCAGAAAAATATACCAGTTGTCCCTGTGGTCTCCCTATTTATCATCTCTGGTTGCAGGAGCCGGTACCAGCCAGGTGCGAGGACAATGGCTGGCTATTCATTTCTCCGCACCAGCTGTTCCCCTCAGCAGGCACCGAGTCTGGGTCCTGCTGATGACAGCCTGGTTATGGCTGCTGCGAGTTTAATTTTATTTTAAGAGCTAATCCAGAGTGATCATTCTGAGAGCATGCCTAAGTATAGCAAAAGGTAAGCATATCTTCCAGAAAAGCATATTTCAGGCTTTAAGTCCGTTACAGGTCTGTGTTAGCTTTTGGTGTTTTTTCCCCTCCATCACTCATGGGTGATGTGGATTGAGGTGACTAGATAACATCAGGTAGTGAATCACTACCCTGCTATCAGCATCCACCAAATTCTGTCTTCCAGCGTATGGGTCAAATATGCCTGATAAAAATGGCTGTATGCCAAAGAAAAGCCTGCAGTACATCTCAGCCCTGCAAAGACCACAGAGGCCTTTGAAGCCCAGTTTGAGGATCCAGGCCCTATTCATTTGCTTTCAGGAGTGTGAAATCCATAGTTTCCCATTTAAAAAGCAAATAAGACTATCTGGGTTTTCAGGGAAATTCTGTTTCTGGTTTCAAGTTCTACTGTTCACCAAAACATTATCTATGAGATTTTTCAAAATAGCTTTGGGCACGACATTTTGTAACAAAAGGGGAGATATAATTTGCAGCTGTATGAAAACAATGCAAGAAAAAAGAGAAATTCAACTCAGAAAATCTTTTCTTAGCCTCAATAATATCATTCACAGAGCTCTTCCAACTAATTGTTTTTAAATTAATTTTTCAACTGTTTTAATTCTAAACCTTTTTCATTAATATTAAATGGAGACAAAACCAACTTATAGCTGTGACAGTTACATTTAACTTGCATCAGTGGAGATTTTCCTTCCCCTCTTTCTTCTCCCAGCTCAGTCTATTATAGTATCACTCAAAATTCCCCACCAAAGGATGTATTCCTGCCTCTAAGATTTCTGCTTGCTTCCCTGCAGCTGAGAGGTAGAATTTGCCAATACATTGACCTTTCTCTCTCTACTAATCTAACTCGAGTCAGTAGATGCCAAAGGTAGCTTAGTTATTTCATATTTTTACAGTTTTATCTGATGACAGTCGGTCATTCATTGTGTAGACTCAGGTGTCCACAGAACAGTACATTCTTTTCTTCTACAGGCCAACAAAACAAGCCAAATGGGATGCTGTAAATACAGTAATAAACCACTTGAATAAATGAAACTTTGAGAGAAGTCAATCAGAAATAGCTTAAATTACAATAGACCCTGTACTAGTGACTCAAAATGGTGTACGTAGCCAATTAAACTGGTAGTTTATGCTGAGATACGGAGATGGGGACTGCTGGCTATTTATGGTGACTATTAACTTTCCTTCCAGGAGACTTGCCTTCTCTTCCCAGCCATTCCACATGTTCACAGCATGATGTTGAAGAAATCATCCTCTCTCTTTAGCTTTAAATTTCCCATTTATTAGAATAAGGACCATGACATGACTGTCCTTTGTAAAATACCTTGAAATCCATAGATGAAGTCAAGACTTACACTGAAAAATCACCAGCAGTATGCACTTAGAGAGCAACTCAGAATACTGTCCTGAAATTATACAAAAATGCGTGCATTAATTCAGGAATATTCTAATTAGACAGTTATCTGAAAAGGCCATATTCCCAGTTCAAGGACAATTAGCCTTTTTTTAAAAAAAAATATTTCAGTTTTGGCCCAAGTCATGCTGAACTCAGAAACAATATTTCTTGCAAATGGAAAGTTCCAAGGGGAAAAAAATTCAAATAATCAGAAATACTAAGGAAGAAAAGCTTCCATAAGAAATTACATTCCCAAGTGAATTTTGCATTATAAACAATGGGTGCATCAGGTGAGGGGTAAGGAGGAAAAGAAATCTGCAGGGTGCCTGAAGAGAACCAGACATGCCTTGTTGTATTTAAATCACTGTTCCTCTTCTTGTGTTTTAAATGTAATGCTTAGCCAAAATTCAAGGTTCTTTAGTCATTTTCTGTTAGAAATTAATGAATGACAGGAGAGGTGGGCACCTGACAAGGCTCCACTTGTTTACAAATAATGTACAAAATCTTGCTTCCTTGAACAAGGCAGAAGCCAGCAAGCTGGAGACAGCTTCTCAGAAGGGGGTCCAGCATGGCCAGCTGCCAACACTCAGCTCAGCAGGATCCCAGGAGGTTTTCCCAGCACCATCTTCCCTGTGCTTACTCACATTGTAACTTGTGCTTGGCTTTACCTCCTCCCTCTTGGGGATGCAGGTCCTTCTGGGCTGTTTGTAGAGAGGCATCATCCAGGCAGTGAATGTTGGACCATGAGGTCTCTCAAAGCCACTGCTGCTGGGCACAACATCAAATTAACAGAGTCCACCTCCAGTAATTTCAGGGAAAAGTTGAAAAAGTTCTCTGTGCAATCTGAAAGATCAAAAAGGAGGTGATAAGAGAACCCTCAATGTACTTTCTGTACCATAGAAAAATACCATTCATGTGAGGGCATTTGTTACTGTGGGCCTGGCTGCTGCTTTGAACATCTGAAACCAGTGATGTTCAGGAGCAAACCCAATTCAGCACACTTCTGCCATAAGAAATAGCCAGAATGGGGACGGGTAAAGGTGATATATGATTTAACACAAAGGTGGTACACAGATGACAAAAGCATCTCGTCTTGGCATAGCCATCACCACCAGGCTCAACCTCCTCACCATTCCTGTCACAGGCTGAAATGTCTCTCTGGCTGTAAGAAGTAGAAGTGTTTTTGTAACTCTCAAAGGAAAAGTGTATCATCACAGACTCTTACAGGAAATGTGCATTAACTCAGCATAGATTAAAATAATGAAACTATAGTATATATGTAATTTCCAGCAGCAAAAATTCTGCTACCAGTCATGAAGGAGGAACTAGAAAAAAAGTTGAGAGGTCTTTTTTTTGATCTAACTTGCCATGATTCCTTGATGTCTCAGTGAGACTGTGGGTTCTGGGCTAGATCATTAAGGCTTCTTCCCTCTTTTCTGTAGTATAGACCTCTGCACTACAGAAAAGAGAAGCTGGTATTAGAACCTGTAGGGATGCCATGAGCTCTAGCAATTCTATCAACTCCATAGAGATTTTATGGAGGATAGCCCCAGGCACATGACCAAAACAGCATAGACAATGAATGTGATGTTCAGTCTTTGGAAAAACTGAGAATAACTGAAGTTTCTTGGGAGAAATGAACTTTATTTTCTAACTTCCCTCATCTCTAATGAGCAAGACTACTTCTGTCAGGTATTGAGATTAGATTTAGATTGCAGTGTTGTTCACTACTCTTTTACAAAAGTCAAATAGATTTAATGTCCAGACCTGTAAATCCTCTGCAGTGAAACAGGAAAAAAAAAAAAGTTACAGAATGAAGACTACTTAATGTAAGTGTACGCATGAACAGCCTGTAGGGTTTTCTTATTAACTGCTGTACTGATTTATATTGTTGTCATCACAATCTTTTTGTATTAAGTTTCATTATCTTCAAAGAATATTGTTACAATTAGATTGAAATTTGTCTTCATGGGAAGCATTGGCCTCACTGAAGGACAAGCATGATATTCCTGGGCAACCTGTAATACAATTTGCCACTGTCACGGTTTGGGGTCAGGGCAGCCCCTTAGACCTATAACAGACTTTCTCTGTTAACCGCCCTCCGTCCCCAAAGAGGAAGAGAAAGGGAATGAGGGAGAGAGACTTAGTGATTAGAAAGGGAAACTAGAACAGCTTTAATGAAAATGAAAATAATAACAACAAAATGGAATATAAACAAATATATACAAAGCCAGTATTGAACCCAACCCCCCTTGATGGTAATTACGTCACCATCACCCAGACTGGGCCCAGCAGCAGACAGGAGCTGTGTTCGGGAGCTGGATTCTGGTACCAGATTCAGGAACACACAGAT
>JANHFZ010006306.1:0-11787 GCA_027560215.1 Halcyon smyrnensis
CCCCGCCCCCGGCACCCCGCCCCCCTCACCCCGTCCCCCGCCCCCCTCCCCCCGCACCCCGCCCCCCTCCCCCCGCACCCCGCCCCCCGCACCCCTAACCCTTCACCCCGCACTCCGCACCCCTAACCCTGCACCCCATACTCCCAACCCTGCACCCCACACCCCTCACCCTGCACCCTACACCCCTAACCCTGCACCACACAATGCACACCCTGCACCCTACAAGCTACATGCTGCACCCCTCACCCTGCTTCCCACAATCAACACCCGGCACCCCACACTCCGCACCCCTAACCCTGAACCCTGCACCCCACAATGCACACCCTGCAATCAAAACCCTGCACACCTCACCCTTCACCCCCCAAGCTACACCCTGAACCCCTCAATTGACACCCTGCACCCCTCACCCTGCAATTGATACCCTAAACCTCTCACCCTGCAATCAACACCCCAAACATCTCACCCTGCATCCCTCTACCTACACCCTGCACCCTGCAGTTGACACCCCGAACCCATCACACTGCACCCCACAACCATCACCCTGCAAACCACACCTTGCATCCTGCACCCTGCAATCCACACCCTGCACCCTGCACCCTGCACCCTGCACCCTGGTCTGGTGCCAGTCAAACTCAGCACCTGCCAAGGCCAGGGCAGGTCTTGGAGCTGGGTGGGTGGGTGGACACCAGGCAGAGCCAGGAGGGGCTGGGGTGAGAGCCAAGGGGCAGGGGTGAGCTCCCCTCGAATGGTCACCCAGTGCTGCCCCAGGGTGCCCTAATTCCAAGCATCGTGTGTGTCGGGGCCACTGGTGTCTTTGGGGTGAGTCACTAATGTAAGCCAGGCTGCAGCCCCCCGTCATTCCTGCCCCCCCTCATTGGGCCTCATAGAAAATATGGCACAAGCCCTTTGTGTCATGGTGGGGACCGATGTCCCTGATGCGATGCATCATCATCCTCACCCCATCCAGTGATGCACAGTGGCAACCCCAGCACATTACCAGCCCCAGAGAGGGCACAGACTGGGCACATCTCCAGGGATGGGACCCCTGGGCCTCACATGAATTGGGGTGGCTCCTGCCCTTGGCTGTGTCCCCTACGTGGGCTAGGTGTGGCAGCAGGGTTTTGGGTTTCCACCGATGTGCAACATTTCCCAGCAGGATCCTGTCTTCCCAGAGATGAGTGTGAAGCTTTAGGAGGGATGTGTCAGCCTGTGAGCACTGCATGGGGCCCAGGTACTTGGTGCCAACCAGATTCCCAGCTCCTGAGTCACCAGCGTGGGAATCCTGTTAGCTTGAGACACTGTCCATGTCTTGGGGACTGGAAACTGGTGGTCCCATTACCCGTGACCCTGGGACCTGCCGTGCCAAGAGCTCATGACGGTTCTGGATTTATGTTCCTATTCCCCAGCACCTGCTTTTCCCCCTCCCCAAATGGGAACAGACACCCCCACCACCTGGCACCTCATGAGCAGACAGCTGGAGGGTCTCCATGTCAACCACAGCCACCACAGCAAAACACAGGGCCAGCGCCCCACTGAGACAGGACCAAGCTGGAAGCAGGTTCCCAGCACTCCAGCCTGGAGCTGGGTCACACATGCTCCCAGCCCTGCGCTCTCCTGCGAAGGGACAGAGGTGCCAGGCAGCCGTTCCCCTGCTCCTCCCATTGGCACCACCCTACGCTGCTACAGGCACCCAGCTCAGGGCCAGGTGCTGCCGGGCAGTCCCCAGGCCATGCCTGGGTGACATCTGGGGACACCTGCAGCTCAGGTGTCTGGAGCCCATGCTGGTGGCTGCCCAGAGCAGGTGGGTACCCAGAAAACGCAGGTGCCCGGGGCAGACGGGTCCCAGTGGGTAGGGTGCGGGAGTGAGGTGTGCCCAGATCTGGGGTGGTTGAAGCGAGGAGTGAGTGGCAGGGCCGGGTGTGGTCCTTGCCCAGCCCTGCAGGCGCGAGCAAAGGGCAGCGCCTTGGCATGTCACAGCTATTCCCGGAGCAGTGGGGCTTCCAGAAAAAACTCCTGCTGGCTATTTCCGGGTGGGCTCTGACTCACCCCTGGCTGGATGCCAGGGGCTCCACAGCACCTGCCGAAGCTGCCCCCTACCCCATCGCCATGCTCCCAGGAAGGCATTGCTCCTGTCCCCATCTCTCTCTGCCCCACAGATACCCTGGTGCAGCAGGGAGTCCCAGGCAGCCCCCCAAAACTGGTGCCACCTCCTCTTTGGGGTGCTTTCACCCCACTACTGGGATTGTGTGTGTGCCCAGGGGTGTCTGGAAGGGGCAGGACCTGTGGGGACAGGGCACTGTGCCCCATCCCACATTCTCTGGCAGTCCAGGGTGGAGTGCTGTGCAGGTTTTTCTCTGGGAAGTGTGTCCTGGGGCACTGGGTGGCTCTGGGGATGGGCAGCCAGAGATGAGCCCTGCTGGAAGTGGTTAATGGAGTGATGGTCCAGGACAGAGCCTGTAAACACTGCTGGAGCTCCAGGCAGTGCCGCCCCATTCTCCTGCTGCCTGATGGGCTGCCTGGAACCCTCCCTACCCACCCTGACAGGATGAGCACAGGAATGGCACCCATCAAGACAGTCCATCCCCATCCCAGCCCACGTGTCTGAGCATGGGAAAGTGAAATCACTGCCTGGACATTGCTGGAAGCTGAGCAAATGGCCACCATGCCTTACATAAGCCGTCAGTGATGCAGAGGGTAACTGCTACCTCATCTCACTGGCATGGATGACAATATTGAGGCCTGCGTAAGGGCAGACAGACACCCCAGCATCCTCATGGAGCATGAGGGCAGACAGTCATCCTGATATCCACATGGACCACAAGAGCAGCTGGGCATCCCTAGCATCTCCATGGCCACAGGGGCAGGTGAATATCTCCATGGGCCATGAGAACAAGTGGACATCACCAACATGTCCATGACCTGCAGGGATGGGTAAACACTCCCAGCATCCCCACAGATTGCAGGGCTACCTGGAGATGACTGATGAGGGCAGGTATATGTCTCATGCATCTGCATGAACATGGAGGTAGCAGGTCTTCTCCAAAGTCTACATTGCCTTGGGGACAACAGGTCATCCCCAGCATCCTTATGGACCGTGGAAGCAGCAACTCCCCCTGAGGACCTGCATAGACTCAGGGGTACAAGCAAACTCTCCGCAGCATCCACACAGGCTATGAGGGATAGCTGGACACTCCCACAATGCAGTCAAGCACCCCCAGCATCCCTGTGCCACCCAGAGTCAGGCCATCATCCCCAGAATCCTCATCACCTGGGCACACAGGGGTGGGGACCAGGGGCAGCCAGACAGGCTGTGCATCCACAATTCTGGCCCCAAGCCCTAGGATGGGTGAAGGCATAGGGGCAGCTGGAGTGAGTAGCGGGCAGGGGACTGCAACCCACAGGGCACCCATCAGCTCCTGGGACCATGGTGGGCCAGGCTGGGCCACGGTCCAGGCAGGGAAGGAGAACCATCTCCTATTTAGACAATAGCACGTGCCTTGGGTCCGTCAGTGCCGGGAAATGGGCTGCACGGTCCTTCCCTCTTAGGGTAAAGGAGCCTGGAAGGCTCATGTCTGTAAAAGGAGTGGGATGGAGGAAGAGAGCCAGAGGCCAGGAGGGAGGGGGATGGATGCCCTCGCTGCTTCATTCCCATCCCTCTGCTCACCCATGAGCCAGGGCCAGGCATCAGCAGGGTGTGGAGGCCCCCAGTGGCAGGGTACAGGGCCAAGGTGGGGCCAGCACCCGGTCCCCACATCCAGCCCTGCTCCAAGCCCCGAGAAGCTCTCAGCTCAGGGAGGCTGTGCCCAGCTCCCTGGGTGGCTTAAATCTTGGAGGAGCGGTGAGGAGGGAAGGCCTGGGAGGAGCAGCGGCCATGGGATACAGCTGGCTTTGCTCAGGGGATGTCATGACCGGAGGGAGCTGTTTGACATTCCAACTCCTGACGCCTTCCCGGCAGCAGCTTTGTCCCAGGGCTCAGAAGAAGCTGGGGCCGGGCCAGTGTGCGGGGGCTCAGGGGCCACTTCCCAGGCTCCGCTGGTCTGGGTCAGCCTGGCCTGGGATGGAGCCGTCGGGAGGCTGAGCAGGGCCAGCAGGACAGGAGGCACCCCTGCACTGCTGCCCTCCGCACCCCCTCCCTCTTCACAGCCCCTGCGGCTTCAGCTGGCATGGAGTCCTTGGGGCCTCATTGCTGGGATGGGACACTGGCAGGAACCGGGTCCTGCTCCTCGCCCACTGCTTCCCATACAGATGGGGCTTTCCTAAGAGTCTGCAGAGAGCCTGAGGCATCCCATCCATCCTCCCTCAGCCAGCCGTGGGGCCCCTGGCTGCACAGAGCCATTCCGGAAGGCTGTCAGGCAGTAGAGGAAAAGCCACTTCAGTTTGTCCTAGAGCAGGGTCAGGATGATGCTCCTCGTTAACCCCTCTGAGCTGTTTCCCCTCCTAGCAGCAGTGCTTAAGAGTATTTCCCCTCCCAGAGGCACCCCGCCCCTGCATCCCCTGCTCTGTGGGATGAGGACGAGGGTTCTCCAGGCCTGGGGTGGGGATTTTATCACCCTACCTGAAGCACTAGGGCAGGGTGTTGAGCACCACTGAACAGACCACTCCTGGGGAGACCATTGGCCCCACGGTCCCAGCTGACAGGAGAGCAGGATGGGGTCACAGGAAGGGACAGCTGAACAGTACGGCTGGCACTGTGCTGTCCCAGAACCCTGAGGTCCCCTGCACTGGTATGGACACCCACCTGCCCCTCTGTACCCCAGCCAAGAGCTGACATGCCACCCTGCCAGCACTCATGGGGCAGGCAGGGCACAGACGCAGGGCTCAGGGATGTGCAAGGCACACTCGGAGCAGAGCCAGGAGGAGAAAGGATGCTGTCTGTTTTTCCATCTTCTCCCCCCCACATGCCCCCCTTTCCTTCCATCCTCCCCCCTGCGCTGGGATGAAACAACCCCATCTGGAAATACCTTCCCTTTTAAAGGCAGGCTCCACCAGGCAGTGTGCACCCTCTGGGAAGCTGCTGCATTACTCTGTGAACTAGGTGGCCAGGAGAGGTCTTGGGAGGGGGCGGAAGGGATGTGGGGCATCGAGCCTCTGCTCACATGCATGACTTTGGGGCCCAGACCTTTTCTGGCCCTGCAGGTGGCCGGCAGGTAGCTGGCAGGAGTGCCTCCCAGAGCTGGGGCAGTTGAGGATGCTGCCGTGATGAAGCCCAAGACTCTGCCATGTTGATGCTGCCACGAGTGAGCCCTGGCATCACTCAGCATCTGCGTTGCAGCTGGGGTGGAAGTCTGGGAGGTATGGGGCCAGGCAGGGCTGAGGACTGGTCCTGCTGCTGAGTCACCCAGTGTCCAGTGGCACAGCAGTTCCTATGCCAGGGCTTCCAGGGACAGAGGCACTGGGGCTGTGCCAGCTGATGTCAGCCAAAAGAGCCCAGCTTGGGCATGACTGGGGGTCACCAGGTGTGCTGGGGGCCTGGCAAGGAGGGGTGCTGCCCAGGCATGGGGCAACCGTTGAAGGGGATCCCCCAGAATATCCCCCTTCCCTTCAGGATGTCCTCTTCAGCTCTCACAAGTTCGTGCACAGCCCTGGGGGTCCCTGCCCTGGTCCACTGCCTGTCCTGGAGGTGAGAAGTTACAATAGGACTTCTGGAATGAACTGTGGTTATTTCTCATTCTGGGAAGATTTGGGGACCTGGGCTTTTTGTTCCCCAGAGTAGTGCCAGGCAAGGGGAAGGCTGAGGAGACAGAGCAGAGCCTGCAGCACGCCAGGATGACTTGACAGGGACCTTGTTCTGCTCTCAGGGTGATGTGGACCAGAGAAGGGCTGGGGCTGCTCTTGGCAGAGTCCTTGTCCAGCCATAGACTTCACATGCCTGGTGCAAGAAGGGTTAACAGCGTGCCTGCCCTGGCTATAAATACCATGTATGTCCCACGCATATGAGCTTGGAGGCTATTTTGGTTGGGTGCCTGCTGCTTCAGGAATGTGCTGGAGTGAGGACCTGGGGGGTGACGTCACCAAGGCTTCTGGGACCCAGCACCTGCTTGGGGTCACTCAGAAGCACCCCGAAAGTGCCCAGGCTCAGGCCAGCACTGAGCCCCCTATGTCAGAAAAGAGTATTTTTTTGGTGGGTCAGCACAAGCACAGTCAGGGCAGGAGTCCCTCCACATCACACCTCTTCAGGGCCCTCTTTTGCCAGCTCTCTGTTTGGTGGGCCTGGAGTCTGGCCCCAGTGCTCTTGCTGCAGAGCAGGTCAGGGCATCATCAGGGGCATTTTGAGGTTCTCGAGGCCAATTTGGGGACTGTGGCTCCTGGGCATGGGGGTTGGCTCAAGGGGGGTCAAGTGATGGTGTGAAGGCATGAGTCCCCTTCTTTCCCCCCTAGCATCTGCCCTGGCCAACTGTCTGTCCAGGCCCCCCGTGGGTGCCTCCCGCCGGGGGTCTGGGAAGTGCAGGGTGGCTCACTACCAGCCTGCCCCACTTCCTCCCCTCTCACCCCCAGGGAGAGGGCAGGCTGTGGGGGGCCAGCAGGGAGTCTCATCTGAGGGTACCCAGGGTTCACGGGCATTGTGGTAACCCACCCAGGGGTCTGTGGCCTGGCAGCGTGGGGCAGGTGAGGGGCAGTGGGCGGGGTGGTGTCCGTCCGTCCCCGTGGTCCCCCCCCGCAGCAGCAGCATCCCCCAGCTGCCCGGCAGCAGGAGGGGCGGATGATGTCAGCAGGATACAAATAGCGGCAGCGCGGGTCCCCTCCTGACGCCTCTCCGAGCCGCCGGCCGCTCGCCAGCCCTGCCGCCTGCTCCCTGCTCCGGCCCCGCCGCCCCACGCCGCCACCATGAGCCAGTCCTACTCCTCCAGCCAGCGGGTCTCTTCCTACCGCCGGACCTTCGGCGGGGCCTCCCCGGTCTTCTCCCGCGCCTCCTTCGGGGGCAAGGGCAGCAGCGGCAGCTCCGTCACCTCCCGCGTCTACCAAGTGTCCCGCACCTCGGCCGTCCCCAGCCTGTCCAGCATCCGCACCACCCGTGTGACGCCCCTGCGCTCCTACCAAAGTGCCTACCAAGGTGCCGGTGAGCTCCTGGACTTCAGCCTGGCCGATGCCATGAACCAAGAGTTCCTCCAAACCCGCACCAATGAGAAGGTGGAGCTGCAGGAGCTCAACGATCGCTTCGCCAACTACATCGAGAAGGTGCGCTTCTTGGAGCAGCAGAATGCCCTCATGGTGGCCGAGGTGAACCGCCTGCGTGGCAAGGAACCCACCCGCGTGGCTGAGATGTATGAGGAGGAGCTGCGGGAGCTCCGGCGTCAGGTGGACCTGCTCACCAACCAGCGGGCTCGTGTCGAGGTCGAGCGCGACAACCTGCTTGATGACCTGCAGAAGCTCAAGCAGAGGTGAGGAGGGGTCTTGTGGTGTCACTGCAGGCATTGATCCCTGCATCTCCAGCCCTAGGGATATGTGGTAGCAGAGCTTGCCCTCACAACCCCCTGGGTGCTCACTGCCATCCTTGTGCTCCCTGCTCAAAGCCCATCATGGCTGCACTACCCTGTCCCCCTCACTCCATCCCCTGGGGTGGGAGAGCACCCTGGCCGTGCATCTCACTGGCTGCACCCACCTGCAGGGCATTTTGCAGAGTGTCAGGGCCTGACATGGTGGCTGTGAGTTTTGGGAGGGAAAAGGACACCTGTGACCCGTGCCAGTGCTGGGTGGTCCCTGACCCATGGTGTGGGGCATCTGGGGGGAAGCTGGTCCAGTGGCATGGGGCAGGCTGAAGGAGGTGCCTGCAGCTGGGGCATCTCAGCAGGGCACTCCAGATGGCCACTGCCAGCCCTTGCCAGGTGACCAGGCAGCACTCAGTGGGCAGGAGAATGCTGGCAGCAGGGATTTCCCCCATGTCCTGCCTGGCAGTGGGACAAGGATGGACTATGATGCCATGGGACACCCAGAGTTGGAGGATCAGAGTGTCCTTCCTCAGACCACATCCCTGCTCACACCAGAGAGGGCTGGTGAGTCCTGGGTGAGCTGAGCCCCGTGGGACAGACAGATGGATAGAGCAAGCCAGGCAGGCGGAAGCGAGGAGGAGGATGACATGAGGCGGCTGGGGGAGGGGGGGACGGGGGGCTTTCCCCAGATCCGGATGCAAAGGAGGGAGGGGAGGAAGCGGCCGCATTTCTACAGGCCAGGGATGCTTCAGGCTTGCCAGGTTTCCAGGGTCCCAGGAACAGTGGAAATCCCCCAAAGACGCCGTGAGCCTGGCTGGTGCCAGGGAGGAGGCTGGGGCCAGGAGACCATAGATGTAAGGGCAGTCAGGCTGAGTGACCCTCCGGAGACTGACCAACATGGGAGACACCTGGCAGCAGGGGCAGATGCTCAGGGGATGCCTCTTGTTCTGAAGCTGGTCTACACCTTCCCTCCTGACCCCTGTGCCAAGTCCCCACTGCCTGGAGTTGACGCAGTCTGCTGTCTCCCCCTGCAACCCCAGCCTCTGCTCCAGATGACCAGTGGTGGGGTCCTGTCAGAGCCTCTGATACTGGAATGCTGGGGCTGGGGGCATGGAGGACCTCTCCATGTCAGGGGAGGAGCAGGGCCCAGAACAAATTGGTGTCCGGTTCCTGCCACCTCGCATGCCAGCACCAGCCAGGCACCTCTGTCTCCTCCCCACTGCCTTGCCTCTGACGGGAAGCCTGCAGCACAGTTCCACCCCTAGCACAGACAGCTTCCCAGCCCTGACCTTGGGCTCACACCCCTGTGGTACCCACTCCACACCCCTGTCCCACAGCATTGCTGACACCCTCCTGTCCTCCTGCTCTCCCTGCTACAGCTCAGCCAGTGGCCATCCCTTGGGCCCCTGATGCCAGGTCCTGCACCCTGTCACCCCCGGCTGCCGGCCACTCTCCCCTCCCCTATAAGGGCTGGGGCAGTGCGCGTGGTGCCGAGCTGACCTCATGCCTTTGTGCTCTCTCCAGCATTGACTATAATAGGGAATGGGAGGAAGAGCCCCTGGCCCCCCGCCAGCCCTCCTGCCGCCTGCTGGGAATGCAGGACAATCCGCTGTCTTCCCGCTGGGCCACGCTAGGCTCAGGAACAGCTCGGGTGGACACTGCTGCCAGGGGATGGGGCTCCCTACAGACTCCGGTAACCTCCCCTCTCTGCCTGCAGGCTGCAAGAGGAGATCCAGCTGAAGGAGGAGGCTGAGAACAACCTGGCTGCTTTCAGAGCCGTGAGTACCTGTCCCTCCCACACCATGGGACCCCTGCCTCCCCTCCCAGTCCCATCTCCCACCGACAGCCCATCACCAGGGCATGGCTCTGGGAACAGCTTTGCACCTTCCAACCCTGGTGCTCTCCCTGCATTGCCCCACTACCCCTCATTCCATGCCACCCCAGGACGTGGATGCAGCCACGCTGGCACGCATCGACCTGGAAAGACGCATCGAGTCCCTGCAGGAGGAGATCGCCTTCCTCAAGAAGGTGCACGAAGAGGTAGGTCAGGGATAACTCCCTCTCCCACAGGCACCTGTGGAGCCAGGAGAAGGACCAGGTGCCCTGAGGTGTCACCTTGTCCCCCCAGGAAATCCGGGAGCTGCAAGCTCAGCTGCAGGAGCAGCACATCCAGGTGGAGATGGACATCTCCAAGCCTGACCTGACAGCTGCGCTGCGGGACATCCGTGCTCAGTACGAGAACATTGCTGCCAAGAACATCGCCGAGGCTGAGGAGTGGTACAAGTCTAAGGTGTGGGAGGTAGCAGGTCCCAGGCTGGCCCCAGTGTAGTGGGTCCCAGCCATCCCAGTGGCCATGCTCACTAACCCTGGTCTCTTCCCAGGTGTCTGACCTGACACAGGCAGCCAACAAGAACAATGATGCGCTGCGACAGGCAAAACAGGAGATGCTGGAGTACCGGCACCAGATCCAGTCCTATACCTGTGAGATCGATGCCCTCAAGGGCACGGTGAGCTCTGGGCGGTGCTGGGGAGACCCTCAGCTTCCCTGCAGGGACTTGCTGCTCCAGGGCGGCTCTGGGACTTCTGAGACACCTTTGGAGTGGGGGGCTCTTCCCATCTCTCTTGAGTTGCTGCCATGGGGGGACTGGTTCTCCGTGTTTGGGTTGCACCTCCCCCAGTGGCAGTCTGAGCCTCTGCAAGGTGTTTTGGCAGAGCCCTGGAGTCAAGGCACAGATTGTGAAAGCCTCCCAGTCTGGGAGGCTCCAGGCAGACAGGCACAGGGCTTGGGGTGTCTGGTTGCAGTCTGGGAAGCTGGTTGCAAACAAACAGGGCACAACAGTCCCATTCTGGAACAGTCACAGGAGCCAGCCAACAGCAACCAGTGTGGCAGTGCCACCCCCAGGCAGCTGTTCCATCCTCCTGCATTGCTCCATGCCCTTCCACTGGAGTAGGACGGCTTTGCTCGGCACCCAGCAGAGGGGCTGGGGTTGCCCTCCACCCATCTAGCTTGCCCTCACCAGACCCTGCTGCCCAGCACTGGGCAAATGGAGGGTGGTGGCCACACATCATGGTCCCACATCAGCTGGACTCAGATCAGGGCTGTCTATGGCTCTCCCAGGTCCCTGGCTTTCCCCTGGAACCCTTCCAGTATCCCCAGCTCCCACTCTAGGTGACTCTTGGCCCTTCTGGTTTCCCCACCTTGCTGAGCACCCCTGTACCTCCAGAACGACTCGCTGATGCGCCAGATGCGGGAGATGGAGGAGCGCTTTGCAGGGGAGGCTGGTGGGTATCAGGACACCATTGCCCGGCTGGAGGAGGAGATCCGGCACCTGAAGGATGAGATGGCTCGGCACCTGCGTGAGTACCAGGACCTGCTCAACGTCAAGATGGCCCTGGATGTGGAAATAGCCACGTACCGCAAGCTGCTGGAGGGCGAGGAGAACCGGTGAGCAGTGGGGGCATAGGACAAGGTGGGAGAACTATCAGCTGGTTTTTGAGGCTTCCACCCTGCAAGCAACTGCCCAAGGGCTGGGGCTGGCTGGCACTGAGCTCTCCCCTCTGTGTCCTCACAGGATCAGCATCCCCATGCACCAGACCTTTGCCTCCGCACTCAATTTCCGAGGTGAGCATCACCCCATGAGGAGGGAGACCTGGGATGAGGCCTCAGGGATCCTCAGCGTGGGGGCAAATCTCCCTCCTGTGGGTCTATAGCCAGGCTGTCAGGTTGAGGACCCAGAGGTGCCACACTGAGCCCCTGGTGTGGGGACACTTGGCTGGGTCTTGCCATGAGCTGAGTGGAGGTTAAGCCAGGGCTCCTGAGGTCTCACAGTGGGCTCAGCCACACTGCTGTGCCCCCATGCCACACATCCCTGTGTCCTCCCGCCCACAGAGACCAGCCCAGAGCAGCGCGGCTCCGAGGTGCACACCAAAAAGACCGTGATGATCAAAACCATCGAAACACGCGATGGGGAGGTGAGTGCAGGGTAGAACCGGGGGGTGGTAGGGTGGTGGCCGGTTCCAAACACAGCACCTGTCCCCACACTCAGGGCTCTGGTGCCAGCACGGCACAGTGTCTCATTGTGCCAGCACAGCATGGCATCTCACTGTGCCTCTCTCCTGGCAGGTGGTGAGCGAGGCGACCCAGCAGCAGCATGAAGTGCTGTAAAGGAGGCTGCACCAGCAGCCCACTGGCATCTTCTGTCCCTGCCTCCGTCCCACTGACAAGCCCCCCTCCTGCCCCCCAACGTGCCCCCAGCGCTCCCTTGGCACTGCCCGAGGGGTCCTCCCCGCACAGCCGCCTCTGGGCCTCCCGCCCCCCCTGGGCTCTCTCCTTCAGTTTCCAAAGTCTCGCTCTGCTTTC
>JANHFZ010006307.1:0-23738 GCA_027560215.1 Halcyon smyrnensis
CCTCCTTCCCTCCCTCCCTTCCTTCCTTTCCTTTCCTTCCTTTGACAACAGTCACAACAATTTTAATACCTTCACTTTCTTTCTATTTAGATAAGAATTTTGAGATCTTAATTGTGTTGTCAGGGAAAACAAAACACTGAAAGTATTTCCCCTTAAAGATGATGCCTCGTCACATACATGTAACCAACAGTGGCTTAGTCAATGCTTGCTGCACAGTATGACAGAATGACAGCTGCTTGACACAGCAATGTTATGTAAGTTTTCTTAAACTAGGTCCACATAGGATTTGAGAAATTCCATATAGGATACATGATAGTTATATATATGTTGCTAAACGTATCTGTGTTTAGCTACAAATCACATACTTTTCTTATAGTTTGCAGGTCTTTTTTTTTTTTTTTTTAAGTTGCAGATAAGCAAGTAAACTTATTTTTAGGCTTCTTAAATTGACTAGCATGTCCACAAAGCAAATGTAAAATAAAATGTGTTCTTAAATATTTAAAACCTTGTTAATCATCTCTGTTGTCTAGAAGTGGACTTACTTTCAAGTGCTCAGAGTATAATGTTGATGTAACAAATTGTCTGGATGAAGTACAATTTTATCTCTATATCTTAATGAATGCAGATTGGCTTCTTGAAAGGAAAACAAAGAAATTTTATTTTCTGAAATATTATACTTTCGGATACAATGTGGGGTTTCTTTTGCCTGGCCTTTCTAAGGACTACATAGTTTCTCTTCTTCTGCTTCTTCTTTAGACTTGCCAAGAAACTATTTCTACAGAAAATCTGCCAACTGTCCTGCTGTCTTTGACAATATTTTTTCATACTTATATTATGCAGTTTGTTTGCTTGTTGGCTGCTGGGTTGTGTGATTATTTCAAGCTCTAGTCATAAAACACTCTTAATGATTTTTGTCCCACAAAATCCTAAATAACTTTTTATTTGACAAGACAGCCTGCACACTTGGCTGCTAGTAATACTGTTCCCAGTGCAACTATAGTTTATATGGTTAGAATTTGAGTCTTAGGTTTAGAATATAAATCTAACAATTACTGAAAAAGCTATGAGAAATATTATTTTTCTTCTTGGTAATGCAATAGTTGAACTGACTAAATAATAACCTTCATAGTGGAAAAGTGTCACAAGAGGCTTCAGTAATTTTATTCTTCAGTCTACTCTAACTGATAATATGATCTTCTCTAAATTTTAAGTGTTAAAGGGACTTCTACAGATATACTTAGCATGACTTAGACTGGCTTTCTACCATCCCTCAACTGACCTTAATTTCTACTGTTAACAGACATGTTTAGGAAGTGATAATTACATGTGTGCTTATGTAATAGAAAATATAATATCCAAATATGTAGTGAATCTAAAAAATGTCCTACTTTCTATGAAATCTACCCATAGGAAATAAAATTTTCATTCTCTAGAGAATTTTACAATGAGAATAGTGCAGGACTTTCTTTACAACATGTTTTCTGCTACATATAAAATAATATCAGTATTTAATTATTCAGAATGTGATTTTCCATACTTGATAACTCCTTAAGTTCAATTTAGTAGAGAACAGGGAAAAGTGATTGAATTACTTCTAAGACCAAAATGCACAAACAAATTAGGTACAAGGAAAATACATCAAAGGAATCTAGCTCTGCCATGGCTTGGAGCAGCTGTAGGAAGCTTTGCAGATGGATCAACTACCTGTCAAGAATGGATCATTTATTTTGCTGGTGAGAAAAGATAATTAAGCACTGGCTTTTAAAATTTTAACACGGAGCATGTTGCTAGAGGCTTGTTATAGTGCAGTAATCAAGCTTTCTTATGATTGCTAGCAAAATGAGTTCCATGCCCAAGCTGTAGGATCTGATGTTTTCCCTGAAGTTTCTGTCCTACTAAATTGCACCAAGACTACAGTGTTACTTCTGTGTCCTGAATGCTTTTGGTTTCCAGTACAAGGTGAATAATTGCTCAACTTGCTTATCCAAAGTATGAGAGTCAAATCAAGATAAGGGTGATAATTTTTTAGGTAACCACAAGGAACCTTAAGTGAAGGTGATAGTGTAGAAAAATACACTACTGGAAAATAGTACAAAACTCAGAGGAGAAAATGGCATAGATATGTGGGATTAGAGATTGTCACTTTTCTTTAAAAGAAAAGCAGGAGGAAATAAAGTTGAGGGAAATTATTACTATGCTTCACTAAGTGAAATGAAAATGTAATATTATGAAGAGAATAAGAAGAAGAATGTTGAGGAATAGAAGGAAGAGCAGAAACCATCTTGAAACAAAAAAAACCCAAACCCCCACAAGTTTAGACAGCTAAAGGGGCATAAGAAATGGAATACATAGGTCCCAAAAAGAACAAGCAAATAAGGAGTAGATTCAGCTACTAAATTAGATGATGTAGGGACACTCTTGAACACAGACATCCAGGCAGGAAGTGACAGATAGTTGCTGACAGTGTTGGGCCTAGAATGATTACTAACAGTGATGCTGGGATTCTTGATCTGTCCATTTAAGAACCCAGTCACCTGCACTCTGTCCTGACCACATATTTGAATCCAGTTATCCAATTTAACATAAACTTTTCCAGTTATGGGAACAAGTAATCATAACACTTTTCGATGTCAGAATTTCTGTTGTTTACATTCTATTTAAATTTTGCTTGGAAAGGAGTAAGAACTGTACATTTCCACAATTAAAAAGAAAGGAAAAGTGTAAACACAACTGAAAAACAATGGGCAGTGGATCTGCAAAAGTGGGAACTGAAATTATAGATACTTGACTGAGAAAACCATGGACCTTCTTCTCTATATATGTTGATGTATGGAAGAAATTGATGTGTAGGAGACATTAAACAAGAAACAAAGTTTTGATGTTTATAAATCCTGAACTATAATCCAGAAATGTTTTTCAGAAAACATGGTTCTGCATAGATAATTTCTGACATCTTTTTTTCTCATTCTAGGCAAAAGCTTGAAATCTACAGAGATATTTAGAGGGTTGATGTGTAATTTAAATCCAGGTTAGAAATCCTCTAAAACAAATACTGATTAATTATTCATGGCCTGGGAGTTCATAGGAATCTAAGTTCTTGCCTGTCATATAATTCTTTTACAATGTTTCTATTGTTTTGGCTCTCACATCAAAAATATGTACATACAAATTCTCAGGAGAAGTTATTTGTTGAATGCAGATCTTCCATTCCCAAAGTAAATGTTGTAACAGCTTAATTATTAGATGAAAGTTAAACAGCAGTACTTTATTTTGTAGTTGTGTTTTAAAGGGAAAGCATAACAACCCATCTAAATTACTAGGTGTTTACGGAAGCTTTAGTTATTTAACTAGCTGAGTAGGTTTCAGCTTCCCAAATATGCCTATTTCAGAACTGTAGTAGAAAACAAGATTCAAGTGACATGTGGGCTCCTTCCTCCCTTTAGTGTTTCCTATTGACTAACCATATTCATTTAAGGAATTTTTTAATGTAATGTGCCAGCTAATAAATATCATACTTTTGGAATATTGTAAAAGTTATTCCTTAACTCAGAATTTGCAATTACTGCTATGAGTCAAATGACGTAAAGGCAATGCATTTGATATTGATGAAGCCCATCAAAGCCCTCAGCATCAGCAGGAAACCTGGATTTACATCCTAGTGTTCCCAGCTCAAACTCTAGGTGAGAGGAAAAGCAGAGAGAGATGAACCTGAGTTTGGATCCTTCTTTGAAGAGCCCATGTGTGCCTTGGTGTTTCTTGGTCTTGCCAAGGACCCAGCAGGTTACGTATCCAAGACTATAATTGTGTTTTGTGTGTGGATGGATAAGGGCTTAACTTTGTAGAAATAACTGGTCTTCTTGCACTGACATTTAAAGTTCTCTGACTGGGAAGAAAGGGAGCCTTAAGATGGAATGCAGTGCTCTTGAGACTCCAGGTGCATTGTTTATTAAGCTGTATCTGATAATAAAGAGTCAATCAAGCTTTTCTATACATTCCTGCATCACTGAAGGTATCTTAAATAGGAGTCTCAATCCTCTGTAATCTGACTGTGGGCTGTACATTCAGCATTCTCTGTGACCACTTTGTGCATCTCATCTGCTGCTCTGCAACCTGCAGACTTCTGAGGTCTCTTGTAGGTATTGAAGGCAGGAGACGGGATGTCTGGTAGAGTCTTACTAATCTTTGAACAAGCAACAACAATAAATGCGTAGTTGTATAGTAGGGACATACTGTGAGACTCATAACCTTGTAAATAGTGTTCATCTCCAGGAACAGGACAAAACACCTTGAGGCACCCAAGCATCATGAACTCACAAGAACCAGCAAGAATAAGGATTTTAGGCTTTAGATCACTGAAAGAACACGGTGATGAAGAAGAGAAGAGGAAGTAAATGACCACCAGAAGTCATGAAAGACCCCTGAGGGGAGAAAAGACCTTAACCCTAATTATTTTATTCATGTTTGGACTATGTAAATGATTTCTAGGAATCCATTATCATAAGACTGTCCTTTCTAAGAAATATAATAAATATGTATGTTTAGCCTGCATATAAACTATGTACCCAGCTTGCATCGGTATGCACATTTGAAGGAGTGATCCCCTGCACTGCAAAATAAAGAATGCCTGCTTAATAACTTCGGTTATTGAGTTTTTCACTGCATCAGTATCTTGTGAGGACTTCATGCTTTTGCTTTGGATATCCTTGTCTGTCTGAAGTGGCATGTATGTTTAGGGAACTGAATCATGTCCTGTACTTCTCCTTGATATTTTGAAGAATATTAATAATTTAGCATACCAAAAGACCCAGTTAACTGATAGTTTGATTATCCAAATCAATTAAAATATTTAAATTTAAAATAAATTACATTTAGAACAAAGTGGGTGTACATGTAAATTCTAAACATGAAGTAGAAGGTATTGAACTTGGTGGAAGTAGTCAGGCTGTCTTATAAAGCCATTCCAGCTTTAAAACCCCATGAAACTCCTGCTTTCAAGAATACTCATGGCAGTAGTGCACTCAGTAATGTATACAAAATCCTTTTTTAATGTTCTAAAAGTATAGACCCTGCTGCCAAAGGTTCTTTTTTATTACTGTTTTCTTTTTACCTGATTAATGAAATAGAATTAAAAAGAGTGAAAAAGCATAAGAGAATATAAATTCCTTTCCCATGTATTCTAATAGTCCTTCTAACACTCTTTGAAATTCTAATCTGCTTCATGCCTCTAAGGCAGAGTTATGTAGGAGAAATCACATAAAAGAAATTACAAGCCACGTGAGAGTGTCAAGCCTCCTCAGTATGCATGCTTGTTCTAAGACAACCTTCCAAGCATCCGGTAAATAAGTATGCTTTCCACCCCACTTTGTAAAACTCATGAAGTAATTAGGTGTAAATACTCCAAATTTACAATAATTACATCTGAAAGGAAACATAGAAGTAAAACCTCCAGAACCCAAAATTTCTGGGCAATAGATGGAAGGTGAAAAGACACCATGCAGATTCTCAGTTTACTTAGATGGGAGAGCTTCTTTCAGATAACCAAATAGGTAACAAACATGAAAATCATTAAAAAGATTCATAACCATTGGAAAGGTAAGGCTGAATTAGGAAATACAAGTTCCTGTATGAACTTCATTTGAACATTTTTACCTGAATATTTTTCAAATAATCTGACAGTTTGGTGCATGGACAAGACAGAACAGAAAGAGAATTTCTTTTCAATCTAAGGTGTGATTTTCCTAAAGAGCATTGATCTGCATCATCATACTTATTATAGATAGCAGTGTCTCAGTTTGAAAAATGGCATCAGATAACACAGTACCTTAAGAAAACTTACAGACTACTTGTCAGATGGAATTGAAGCATTCCTTACACTGGCTTTACTCAAACACTCAGGACTGGCAGAAGGGTAAAAAAACATTCAAAACAAAGATTTGCCCTCAGAATAAGATGCTGCTGAAATAGGATCACCAGCAAAAGCAGGTTATAGTTAGAATATTTGAGGGTGTCCACTCAGAATCTGGGAAAGTTAACTGGCTTAAAAGAACTGGTGCCATTCTTTTAAGTTGGAGATAGCTATTGAATGTTGTAGAAGAGAACAAGCAAACTGGAAGATATCTAGAAAGAAGTCCTGCATCTGGGCTGGAACTCATGGAACAGTACAGGCTGGGGTATGACAGTGAAACTGCTCTTCAGAAAGGCACTTGGTGCCCCGGTGAATATGAATATCAGTGTGCCAATGTGGTGAAGGTGAACTACACACTGGGCTGTATTAATTAGGAAAACAATAGCTTGCATATTGAGGGAAGTGATTATTCAGCATTGGTGAGACCATATATCAAATATGGTCTACAGCTTTGCTTTCCCAAACAAGAAAGATGTTGACAAACTGGAGTAAATCCAATGAAGAGCCATCAAGATTCTTACAGGGTTGAAGTTTTCTTGTATATAATGAGAGAGAGTGGCAGACAAATGGGTTTGCTCTGCTTTCTCTCTTCTCAGAAAAATTCAGTGCTTAATCAAACAGGGCCCCAAATAAGCTCTGATATTATTTTAAGGTATGTTCAGAAGGTTGCACTAGATGCCTTCCACAGTTCTCTTGTTGTATGATCACGATTCTAATTGGGAAGGGCTTAAACAGACCTATGGGAGTTGTTTGTTTCTTTGTTTTCTCAGAATAAAAATAACAAAATGTTTGAGTAAGATCTGATTTGAAGTCAGGAAATGCTACAAAAATATGTGATACCTTGCTGTTAGATGGCTTGCATCAAATACCCAGTAGCTTTCCTAAGATAAGAAAGGTCACTTCAAAGCTTCCAGACTGTGTTGAGGTATAAATTATTTCAGTATAGCTAACACTGATTTTATTTAGAAAAAAACCCCACATTTTCATAAATTTATATGATTTTGATTTATGGAAATCAAAAAAACCATTTTATATATGTGAGGAAGTTCACTGTCTGAGCTCTCAAGCTCACTTATCATTATTCATGTAACATGCAATTCATGTAACAACAAGCTGTATCTCTGCTTTCAATATTAATGGAAAGGCTCTTCATGGGACCCATTATTCATAGGAGAGTTCCATCAGCAGAACTTCTCCAATGAAAACTGGGTGCATGGCAGAACTTCTAAAGAATGATTTAGACTTTGGAAAATCTGAAACAAGGACACAATACATGGATTTTATAACAAAGAATGAGACTATGCTCCACTTTAGTTTCTTTCTTTAAAACAAGTGTGCCTGTGCAAGTCGGCTCTACAAAGAAAGATACACTGATTTTTTCTTTTTATGAGGTTATTTGGGGGCTTATTTAAAGACTACCTGGTTGGTTTTTTTCAGAAATTTGTTATGATTTCTGAGTTGACTAAAATTTAATTGTATTGTGGAAAATATTTACTGTTATAAGAAATAAATGCATTATTTTCTCAATGTAGTGTCTAGAAATAGTGTATGATTTCCTTAAACTAGTCATTTGCATATCACAGATACAAACAGTCCTCATTCTTCTCTATATCTTTTCCTTTCAAATGCTCTGAAAAGCAAGGCAATGTGCCTGTGGGAAATCAGGAGACAATTTTCATTATCACTGAACAATTTGCTTGTGAGCTTGTCCTTAAATAAAATATTTTCATCTATTTATACTTTGAGGTCCAAATATCAGTGGACATTCCTTTTAGAAAGGAACAACAAACAACACCACAGAAAGTGGTATATGGCACTATGCCATATAGTGGGTTTTGATTTATCTTTTATGGACTGAATTCCATATATATTCTCCTGAACTGCCCTGTTTTGCTCATCCCTTTGACTTATTCTTCCTTTGATATATTCCTCATCAATGACCTGGATGAAAGGATAGAGTGTACCCTCAGTAAATTTGCTGATGATACTAGACTGACAGGAGTTGTTGATGCACTGGAAGGCTGTGGTGCCACCCAGTGAGATCTGGACAGACTGGAGAGATGAGCAAAGACAAACCTAATGAAGTTCTATAAGGATAAGTATAGAGTCCTACACCTGGGGAGGAACAACACAGGCTAGGGGTAGACCCACTGGAAAGCAGCTCCATGGAGAAGGATCTTGGTGTCCAGGTGGATAATAAGTTATCCATGGAACAGCAATGTGCCTTTGTGGCCAGGAAGGCCAATGGCATGCTGGGGTGCATAAAGAAAATTGTGTACAGCAGGTTGAGGAAGGTTCTCCTCTCCCTCTACTCTGCACTAGTGAGACCATATCTGGATTACTGTCTTCAGTTCTGGTGTCCCCAGATCAAGAGGGACAGGGAAATACTGGAGAGAGTCTAATGGAGAGCTACGAAGATGATGAGGGGACTGGAACATCTCTCTTAGGAGGAAAGGCTCAGAGACCTGAGGCTGTTTAGCCTGGAAAAGAGAAGACTGAGAGGGGATCTTATTAATGTTTACAAATGTCCAAAGGGTGGGTGTCAAGTAGAAGGGGCCAGTGTCTTTTCAGTTGTGCCCTGTGATAGGACAAGAAGTAATGGTAGCAAGGTGAAACACAGGAAGTTCTACTTCAACATGAGGAAAAACTGTACTGTGAGAGTGATGGAGCCCTGGAACAGACTGCCCAGAGAGGTTGTGGAGACTTCTCTACAGACTTTCAAGATGCACCTGGATATGTTCCTGTGTGGCATGCCCTAAACGTTCCTGCGCTAGCAGGGGGATTGAACTTGATGATGTCCAGAGGTCCCTTCCAACCCCTACCATTCTATGATTCTATGATTCTATGATTATTCCATTAATATTGCAAGTAATATTTCCCAAAGTCATTTACCAAGAGAAATCATAATAACAACAATATTTATTTGGCCTACTCCATGCTTATTTCCAATCTTGAATGACTGAAACATGTCAGTTTGGCATCAGATAAAATTAATATACTGTGCTGAAATGGCACTAGATATAAAATAGGTAGAAAAATAAATGGCCTGACTTTACATCTATTTTTCTCAGAAAAAAACCAAAACTAAACACTGTATTGTTGTACTGTACTGACACTCAGTATGTAGATAAATAGAGCTTTATGAATATATCATATTCAATTGATAATTTTCTCTTTTATTTTTTTTTCCATATAACTTCTCTTTCAGGATTTCCTAACATTTAATTTCTTCAATGTAAGCCTAGAAATAGGTTTTCCTTTAATATTTCAAATATTCTCACTAGGTTCATTAGCTTCAATTCTGTCTTTATTACATCATAAACAACTTACACCATGGAGAAAATTTTAATCCTGAAGGAACAAGTGGAGAATAATTTCCCTGTTCTTTAGTACATTCTGCATAGTGAGATACAACATACTTTTTTTAAATTGCCATTTATATGTAGCATGGATATCACTGAAAACAATTCTTAAAAATAAATTGAGGTCATATATCAGCTAGGCAACTTTATTCAGAAAAATCTCATTTTATCTGATATGTTTGTTCTGATTCTTCAACACTAAAAGAAGAATGACCAATGCACTTTCAGTAGATGTACAAAAAAACTAAATTAACCTTGGATCCTTTTAACAAGCTATTTGATCTCTAAGAGACTACTTTTTTTTTTTTTTTCCCCCCTTGGTGTTTATACTTAGTAGCATAATGTTGAAGGATAACTATCCTGAGAATTTATGTCCAGACACTATGATATAGTTTGCATATCTTTTGAGCTTTAAGAGATAAACACAGAGATAATCAGGTAGAATTGCACCAGCTTTCCTCTGTTCCTTCTTTCCCCATCACACATTTGTAGAAAAGATGGGTGGCTGATGTCTGTGCTTCTGAAAAGACAGAGAGCATCTAAGAAAATGAAGAAGTTTAAGCAGAGGTTCTTTTACCTGCCTAAAGTTCAATACAAAAATTACTAAGGTGTTAGCATTTTTCTTTCAAACAAAGCAGTTATAAGATTTTGTTCTGAAGATACACTTGTTCTATTTTAGAAAGTTCTGGTCTGAACAGAAAGATCTAGAAATCCTTATGAAAGGACTATGCATAGTGATAAATGTTATTAACTTGGGAATTTTGTAACTTTGAATGTAATTCCAAATTCATCTGGCAATGAATTAAATGTAGTCTACGGAGAGCATGGCTACTGTTTTCATTTTAGACACATAGTGAAGGTCCATAGGTAGGTATCTAAATGTATGCATCTTAATCTGTGAACTGGATCCACAATGTGTCTGCTCACAACAGCAACACAAGCTGCCAAATTTCCTACAATCAGTTACGCAGGTATGTAGCTAGATTATCAGTTATTTAAGAGATGAATCAGTTATGCAGTTATACACCTAGTGGAGCTTATGGGGTGATTTAAATGACTAAATATAAGGATGTGATTCAGTTATTTCTAGATGCCAATACAAGATGGAGCACTTGTCAAATCTCCAGATTCCATGTTGGTGGAAATAGTACTTTACAGAACTTAAAAGAGCAGCTCATCTAAATATCTACATAGAGTGAGATATATTGTTCCCTGTTCACCTCTGATTATAGCAACTAGAGCAGATGGCTAATCTGTGCACTTCAAAAATATTTTTCTCTTATTTAAGTGAATTGAACTAATACAAGTGACTATATGAGATTATAAAAAATCTGGATGTCATATAGCTGTGTTCTTGAAGATTCTTCAGAGAGTTCAATGGATTTTTATTTTTTTTAATTAGCTAGAAAACATTTTCAAAGGGGGAAGAAGTTAGTAATTTGTCATATAGTTATTTTGGTAGAGGGTAGACTGATTTGATGAATGACATGAGTATGCAGGGATGTTTCAACTTAACAAATATAAATTGCTTAATAACTAAGTTTCAGTGCATGGCTTATAAATTGAAAACTTTTCAAATAAGCTCTTCTAGCTGTTTTCTTTAGATGATATTGAAGTTGAGAAGGCAAATTGTGTTTCAACATGCTATTTATGAAAATAAGGATACAGAAATAGCATTTTCTTATCAAGTCAGAACGACCTGAATAAACAGTTACAGACAATATTCCATATACTACTTAAAACAGCAGTAGCTACTCATATCAGTCACAACAGAAGACCTTGTACTCTGTGTACAAACCTATTTGGGGAATGTATCTCTGAAAGAGAGCTAAATTTAATTAATTTTAAAATTCATCTTCTTTTAAAATATTTGTTCCCAAGTTTTAGTGATAGTATCCTTTTATTTACACCCCTCCCCCCTCCTAAATAGAGACTTATAAAGAATATTTTAGTTGGATCTTACATTAACTGGCCAAGCAAGTATTTAATTTATAAATAATAAGAAAGCTGCTATATGCTATTTAGTTACAACATATTTTTAGATAAATATTGGGAGGTTATTTTGCTAAGTAGGCTCTTTCTTGTTAATTTTCCATCCTGAACATATTTTTTCACATCAGCAAATTCACAGCCTCAAGGGACCTTAATTTCCTGTATCTTTTTTGACAAATGGCAGTTCCTTCTTACTCTCATATCCCCATGATTACTTTCAGACAAGAACACGTAACTCTCTGAACAACATAATAACATGTTGCTTCAGGTTATTTCCTAACCTAACTCTTTTTTTTTTTTTTTCAGGTATTCATAAGATATTCTATGTTTTAACCTGCTTAAAGCCTAAGGATAGAGTTCTCAACTCTTTTTTCATGAATCTAGCCTCAGATTAGAATATGCTTACTAAGAACCCTTTGATGTTCTAGTTCAAATCTCATAATTAGAAAAGGATATGATGCCTAACAATAACCAGGGCAAATGTGGCAACAGAAGCTGGAAATTATAAAAGTGCCTTACTTAAACATAATTCAGTCCATGTTTGCTTGTTATTTATTACATATTCACCAGTGGCCTAACTCAGCTGCTACCAGTCTAAATAGTTCTTCTAATTAACTTTAGTAATAGCAGTATTAATCTTCAGAATTAGCAGAATAAGGTGGAAGAATCTACAAAAAAAATTAAAAAAAAATAAATCTATGATTAAAGCAACCGCTGTTAGGGAGTAAGGATTAAATCAAAGAACTAAAAAAGTATATCCCCATTCATTTTTTTTAACTATATAACTTCATCAAAATTCCTAACTATTATCCATTTATTTTGGTATCTCCATAAAGTCTGATAACCTAAGTGATGTAATCAGGTTAACAGAAAATCAATATATGTTATCATTTAGCTTTTTTGTAGTCATTTCGAATTTTCTGAATGAAGTTGAAAATGTGCATCTCTAGGCTGCTTTAATGAGATTATCTAGATGAATATTGTTAATTGTTTAGCATAGTTATGTCCCTAGATAATCAGGACATACTATGTACCAAAATTAAAGAAGATCAAAAACAGGTAACATGAAACACATGCATTTCCTAGGGATAATAGCTCTGGTCTCTAAATTAATTATTGTTGCTTACAATATTTATAAAATGAGATTAAGAAAATAATGTATATATGTTTCTGATATGGCTGAGTTTTGGCAGATGTGAAAACATTAAAACCCCTCCAGTTTTGATAATCTATTGCAAAATCTGTTGCTATCACATATTAAACTGCCTTCCTCCTTATAAAACCAGTAGCTTGCTTCATTTGATAGTTTCCTTCCAGTCATAGTTATCAGTAACTGAAAATGCAACAATCATTATTATGTTATTTATGTTCTGTAATGACTTCTTCCTTCAGAATGATATTGAGATGGACAATACTTCTTGCAATGAACATAGCTGTTTGGGAATGAAGTGGAAAAGCTTTTAAAAGATTACTGACAAGCAAGGAAGATGATTGGATTGTCTCCTTATTTAAGTGGTAAAATTGTTAATTATCTTCCTTATTAAAGAAGTGAATCTTATTTCCACATTGAAGTTTCCAGGTAAATTCATTCATAACCTTGTATTTCCCTGGGGAAATTTAGTAATGATGTGTATTCTTAGTTCATTGATACCACAAGACATATAAAAAATTAGAAAAACAACAAAAAAAAAGAGTAAATCCAGTGCAACATTATATAGACATGATGTTGCCTTTGGTTAATGAGGAAAGGTTACAGAAATTTATGGTAGCTTTACAGCAGCACTAGACTGTACATGAAAGAAGACAGTCTGAGTCTGTACTCTGAAGTTCTGACTATGCAAGTGTAAAAGTAAAATTATAGTTCTCAAACCATTTTTATAGTAATTAAATTCAAAGTGGATAATTTTTAATAATGAGATTTTGCAGCTATTTAGTCAGTAATTATTTAGCCAGTTCTAATTAATCCAGTTTTAAAATACAAAGTTCTGAATATGCATGGAAGAATTGGAAATGAAGCTTGCCTTAGCTTGGTTTACAGCAATAGCTTATATGTCAATGGTTATAAAGCATCCTACCTCAGAAAGTTTAGAGTACTATAAGCTGAAGACACGATCCAGTGTAATGCTGTGTGCTTTTTCTAGAGATGATTGGTACTTTCATTTTTTCTCTGAGGATGCTCCAACCTTCCAGGATTACCCCTTTACTTTGAACTTCCTCCTACATATTGAGAATAATCTACAAAGAAACAGAAACACAGATGGAACACCATACATGATCCTATGCCACTAATATGTGATGTTACTATAGTTACCATCTTGTCCATGATGACTGTAATGAATTACTGTTTGCAATATTGTCCATAGCCCAGTCTGCCAAATTGTGTGTGTTTCTCAAAGCCTAAAATCTACAGTTACTCAGCATACAAAACTAAAAATTTGTACCAAACCGCCAGCTTGTTAATAAAAGAAAGAAGACTCTACCTTTACGTGGTTATTTCTACAGCTACCAGAAACACACTTCCCTTCCAGAAAAAGTACTAACCTATGTATCTTCAAGGATTATTTGAATGAAGGACAAAATCCTCTTCTCTATCAAAGGTCTGTATTTCACCCACCATGGGCAATGACAGTGATTCTCTGTGTTACGGGAAAGATAAGATTAGGATATTCATACAGATTTCACTGTCTGATTTCCTTCAAGAAAAGTTTCTATCCCTTTAGACTGCAAAGATAACTTTGATAAGCACATTCTGAACTTTCTGAATCAGTGGGTTCTAAGGCTTCAGCCTACATGTGAACGCCATCTCTTACAAGAATGTAGTTTTGAAGTTCAACTATAATTGTAAATTACATCCCCATCTCTAAAAACAAGACACTGGATGAGCAGAATTTAAATTAATGGATAAAAGGATAAAACATCCCACTTTGTGTCTAGAGAAATGAAATCTCAAGTTGAATATGTTTTATTTACTATTGCTGTCCTTACTTGTTAAAGTAATGCATATACTATCTGAGAATGCAAGATAAATGCTGAACATAAAGTGAGATATGGCCTTCCTCTAGGGCATTCAGAAACTAATTTGTATAAGTTAGAAGTACTTAAAATAATACATATCATAATGTAACAAGAAAGAACTATGGTAATTCTTTTTATCAGATAAGTGAATTTTTAGAGATTTTAAATTTTTTTTCTATTCTGTTGTTCACTTCATGCACCATACCCTCTATGGAAAAAACAGGTACTTCCTTGCTTCATTCAGCGTTGTTACTCCAGTAGAGCATAATGTAATCCAAGAAAAAAAACCACAAAATATGAATCTTAAACACGTTAGTTCTACTATCAACACTATTTCTATTGCTGAGCTTTTCTCTCTGTTGAAAAGAGAACAGCAGTTTCTCTTGGCTAGGCACAGTATGTCCTGGAGTTCTTTTTATGTGTGTGGGCAGGAAAAAAGACAGTGCCTGTCTTCTGAGGAATGTCACATATTCTTCCCTGTGCAGGAAATTGGTTGCCCTTGATAGCGTATAAACAGACCCTGACTCACCTAACATTCTACCTTCTTGTACTGGTTTCAGCTGGGATAGAGATAATTTTCTTCTTAGTAGCTTGCAATTTTCTTCTTAGTAGCTTGCTTCTTAGTAGCTAGAACAGTGCTGTGTTTTGGATTCAGTCTGACATGAATGCTGATATTACACTGATGTTTTTAGTTGTTGATAAGGAATCAAGGATTCAACTTCCCATGTTTTCCTACAGTTCAGGAGCACAAGAAGCTGTAAGGAAGTATGTCCAGGACAGCTGACCCAAACTAGCTGTCATGGTTTAGGGTCAGGGCAGCCCCTTGAACCTATAACAGATGCTCTCTGTTAACCCGACCCCCAAAGGGAAGGAGAAAGGGAATAAGGGAAAGAGACTTAGTGATTAGAAAAGGAAACTAGAACAGCTTTAATGAAAATGAAATTAATAATAATAAAAATGGAATATATACAAATATATACAAAAACCAGTATCGAACCCAGCCCCCCTGATGGTAATTATATCACCGTCACCACTGATGCTGTGGAGCTGGCACTGGGAGGAGCCCCGCAGCAGACAGGAGCTGTGTTCAGGAGCTGGATTCTGGTACCAAGTTCAGGTACACACAGATCAGGATCGAAGGAAGAATGGACAGAGTCCTCTTTGGGTGCTCCAAGAAGGAACCAAAAGAAGACTCGAGCCAAGCCATGCCAAGCTGGCAAAGCAGGCCAAGAGGGGAGAAGAGGCACCGAGACCCCTCGGATCTCTAGCTCTATCTCGAATATGATATATATGGGATGGAATACCTCGTTGGTCAGTTTATGGTCACTTGTCCTCTCTGCTCCTCCCTGCAGGTGCAGCCAGAGAGAACAGACCAACTCCCACCAATTATTATTATTATATTTTATTTTATTTTAGTTATTAAACTGTTCTTATATCAATCTATGAATTATTTGTTAGGTTTTTTCCAATTCTCATCCCACTGGGCAGGGAGTGGGTGAGTGGCTGCATGGTGCTGAGGTGCTGGCTGGGGATAAACAATATCTTTTTCTAATGAATTGCTTCCAGAGAAATATTTCTCCTGTAGAAAACATCAGCATAATGTTTCAAGCTATATATATTAATAAAATTAGAAAAGCAGTGTGATGTCTTTGTCTTCACATTATTCACAAACAATATGGATAGTGACAAGAGAAGAATGTCGAGGAGTTTTTTGGATCAGGAATAAAGGACAGATAGAATGAGGTAGGTAGTGTAGAAGAATTTTGTCTGCTCTCCTTTTTAAAAGAAAATATTTTTTTTTAATATATTTTGCACTTGGGAAGACTTCATGAGCCTATGCGTTGCATTGTTTCCTTTTCCAGCTATAAAGTCATTGGAATGTCAGGCACATTTGGAATGGACATGGCTTTCTTTTTCTCAAGAGAATATCGCAATATCATGCTGTGGGCTGGAGAAGCAGCAACAATTTAATGTCTAATAGTATGAGAGAAAATTAATAGAAATGGTGGCTACGAAAATACGCTTTAAACCTGAAAATAATAACGGTAACAGCTTAGAGTCCTGAAAGACAGTTATTGTATAGTTTCAATATATATAACAGTCAAGAAACTATCTAGGAACAATCCATAAGGCATTTATGTATGTCTTGACAGTTCCCTTCCTCCCCTAATGCTGGTATGCATCTTTGCCTTCAGTCTTCCTGTAATATTCATTTGGCAAAATACCAACAGCCTGCAACCATTCATAATATTGTCAAAACACATTAATTTTTAAAGTGCTTCCTACCCAGCCTCACAAGTAATTAAATTTATCATCTGAAAGAGAATAGTTCAGAGATCTTAACATAAAACCAAGATTTTAATCTTAATTCTGTGTTAAGGGTTTATTCACATGATCTGTCTCACACAGACATCACTGAGACAGACATTAACTTCAGCCCACAAAGAACGGCATTTTGCTTTAACTCACAGGATAAGACTCTTAGTGGGACTTTTTATTTTGGATTCAGTCATATAGATAAAGAATTCTAAGTATGGAGCTGGTACTTTCTGTTTCAGAAAACAGTTCAGTTGTGACAATCTGAATGACAAACATATCCTGTAAATAGATTTACTTAAGTGATTTCAGAACCTGTAATATCCCTGGTCCTACCAGATATCCCTAAATAGCAGAGGGTGATTAAAAAATTAGTAATAACAAATAATGACCATAATATTTTACTATCTTGCATTATTATATTGGGGAAGGCTATTTAGACATCCTAAATTCATGTCAAAGCAGTATAATATCAGTCTTTCATTCAGAATTAACATAAAACAATCTGAACCCTATGAGGAAAAATTTAGCCAAAACAACAGGTCACTTTATGGGCTGGTCAAAGCATATAGTTTTAAGATTTTTAATAACTGATGTGAACGTGAAGCACTGTTTGTGCTTCTGTTTTATTGAAAGACAGGAGTCACTAAGAGTAGAATAGGATAGGAAGCAGAGCTAGAGAATATGTAACTTACTGGGAAAAGATGAGAAGAGATTTGTGGATGAAGTTGTGGATGAATTTATACTTTGAATAATAAAAGAAACACAAATTCTAGTGTTCGATTGTCACTATTTTTAAAAGGAGTTAATTTACATGCTCTTCATTAATAACTGTGATTTCACAAATTCTTAAATTCATCAGTTTTGTCTTTCTTCCTTTTTGTTTCTTTGCTTTTCCTTATAAAGTATATCCATGGAACCAGAGATTTTGGCCAGATGCACCAACAAACCTGTACTGGCATTGATTCTAGACACAGTGAAAACAGATGTAGACTAAAAATAGTAAATAATTATAGTATTAAAACTAGATTACAAATCATAATATGCTTAGAAGTCATGTACAGTTAAAAGTTGAGGACTAGGGAAATAAATTATTTTTATTTAAAACATTTTGTTACTAGACATTGGAAATTCCAATTTTAAATTTGTATCCATTGTTATACAGATAGAATTTAATGTTGAAGAATCAGTCAAAATTCTGATACTGCAGGCTTGTCTGACAAAAGACTATCCTATTTCCTGCTTAGAAAACTGCAAAAGAATTGTGCCTTCCCAAATGTAAGCATAGACGCACATCTTAATGGGGAACCATTGCTGTGTTCTTAGGATATCTGCTTTGTATACTAGAGAGTATAAAGACTTTTCTATAATTCCTCAGCTAGTATTACAAGAGACTTCTGTCTCTCAATTATAAATAAGGCTATAAGAAGTAAGTATTTTCTCTTAATTTTTGTTCATCTTCTGTGAGGGACTTTTACTAGAACTTCTCTTAGTCTCCTGTTTTCTGAAATACTTATTCTGTTTGTAATTATTCAACCTCTTTTTCTGTTCAGTGGTGGCATGCAAATACAAGCTTAACAGGCCACCAGTTTTGTCTTCTTCAAAATCCTTACAGATAGGGAAAAAGAAAGAATGTTAGATGAACTTCTCTGGTTGCTGTACATACTAATGTGGTGGCTGCCGTAGATAACATTCTTCCCAGAGAGGCTTTCTGCAGACCTGCTATCTTCCCTGGACGTACTTTATTCTGGGTTGATTAACAGCTACAGGACCCATCAGGCTTTTAGAGGTAACAGCTTTAGAAGAAGGATATAAACTCCTGGCTTTGTGCTATTAGCAAATGTCATTCAAACTGCTGCTATTATCTGCACATATACTTCTGGCTACACAGCCTGAACAGGTATATGGGTCCTTCACTCACTCTGAACTTTCAGGTCAGTTACCTGAGCTGCCATGCAGAGAGGATATAGGTTACACAGCAAAATATTTTTGTTCATGAAAAAGTTTGATTCCAGCTACAATTGGCAAATCTACTACCACAAAAAGTAGTGCCATTTAATTGAAATTTTACTAGAACAAGTTATTATTTAAGATGTTCCAAAGTACCTTTATTTAAAACATAATTTTTGAGAAACATGTAAGAAGCGTTAAAGAAAGTGCTTTATTTTTATAATTAACAACTGTTGTTGTTATTATTATTTAATACCAATGTAGATGGGCATCTTTAAAATACATAGGGGTGTTATTATGTTTCAAATGCACTGATAGCTTGGGATATGTTAAACCGGATTGTTGCCAGCATCATTGATTTCTCCAAAACACAACAGAGAAGCAGCTGTGTAGGAAATAATAATGGTGATAATCCGCCCTGTATTCTTTGTTATCTCTGTTATTCCTAAAACCATTTTTTTCCACCTTCATCTATATTTCTTTAACTGACCTTTATGAATTTTTTTTTTTCCATGAGCTTTACAGTGCCAGACCTATGCACCATGTTTTATCACTCTATGCCTGTAATCCTCTACCCTGCACTGTGTCTCAGCTTCTCAAGGCCTTTCCTATTATATGTACCAGGGCAGAATTTCTGTACACTGCATCATTGTACATCTACACACTATATGTCCAGCCACTAGCCTGGAGAAGAGAAGGCTGATAGGGGATCTTATCAATGTTTATAAATATCTGAAGGGTGAGTGTCAAGGCTCTTTTCAGTGGTGTCCAGCAACAAGACAAGGGACAATGGGCACAAACTGGAATGAAATAAGTTCCATCTGAACATGAGGAAAAAATTATTTCCTTTGAGTGTGATGGAGCACTGAAACAGGCTGTCCAGAGAGGCTGTGGATTCTCCTTCTCTGGAGATGTTCAAAACCTGCCTGGATGTATCCCTGAGCAACCTGCTCTGAGTGAATGTGCTTTAACAGGAGGGATGGACTACATGATCTCCCTTTCAAGACCTACCCTTCTGTAATTCTGCGATGTTTTGATCCTCTGACTGTGTTAAGAGTTGTAAATATCAAGTATAGAATAAATTCTTATTACAGCTGTAAAGCTATGGTTGTACCACATGAAGATAAACAAAATTAAAACAACTTAGCAACAGATACCTGGTCAAATAGATAAATTAGTATCACACCTACACCAAGTAAAAAAAAAGCTGCAGGCAGATCAAGAAAAATTCAGACAGAGCAAAGCTGACATGACTCAGTCATGAGTAAATTACAATGCCTATGGCCTATCACTAGCAGTGACAATACTGTAGTACAAAGATACAAGGTTACACAACACACAGACAACACATAATTTGATTTTAATTTGAGTACTTATAAGGAAAAAAAGAACTTTTGCAGAACTTCTATATGATCACTTTTACACTGTGAGGATCTACAGTGTCTTAAAATAACTTCTCTGTCATGATTCTTATTAGGAAATCTCAACAGGTACTTTCGTTTCTTTCCCAAAGGGTGGCAGAGTTAATGGAACTGAAAAATCATTAGGAGTAATTGTACCACTTTTGATTATTCCAAAATTGAAAAGTGGTAAAATAAAGCAAAGAAGTTGTTTCCATTTAAAACACTGAGATACCTTTACAGATTACATAATTAGCTACTTTATTGCTAAAAAACCCCATATTTCAATGGCTGAGGTCTTACTTCTGAGGTATGAATAACTCTACACACCTAAACTACTGCCAAGTGAACAAAAAGTTTGTAGGGAGATGGTAAAAAGAGAGCCCTGAAGTTTTAAAAGGTCCAAAGACAATTGGTTCAAGTACAGTATGGGAAGGGATTACTATCCTGTCAGATGATTAATAAGAAGATGGCAATGCATCACTAATTTGATTAATTTTCACAGGAGAATTACAATGAGAGCTGATAATAACAAAGCAGTATATATAATTGACTTAGACTTCAGTACATCTCATGGTACATAGCAACACATAAAATATTTGGGAAGAACAGATTAGGTTATGAGATGTTTTGGGTTAAGTTCTTAACTAAGTAGCTGAACTCACCTCAGAGTGTAATAGACTTTGTATGGACAGATAGAGTAGGGATGAAGGCATAGACTATATGCAATTGTGATTGAGGGGACACTTCAGTCGTGGTCCACAGTATAGTGCATGAAAGGAAGATGTGGAGATAATGACCACAGTTTAATGTAAAGATAGAGGAAGATGAAAACAAAATGTCTCAGTAAAAATGGACAGAAGTGAGATATAGATATATGATCACCCCCAAGATGAATTGTTCCATAATCTTTCCTGGTACCGAGGTCAGGCTGACAGGCCTGTAGTTCCCTGGATCCTTGTTCCTGGCCTTCTTGTAGATGTGTGTCACATTGGCAAGCCTACAGTAACCTGGGACTTCCCCCATTAACCAGGACTGCTGATAAATGATGGAGAGAGGCTTGACAAGTTCCTCTGCCAGCTCCCTCAACACTCTTGGGTGGATCTCATCCAATCCCATAGATTTATGTGCATCCAGTTGACTTAGCAGGTCGTTCTCTGCTATTTCCTGTATTACAAAGGGATTAATCTGATCTTCATCCCTATCTTCTGGCTCAAGGGACTGAATATCTTGAGGATGACTGGACTGGCTGTTAAAAACTGAGGCAAAGAAGGCATTTAAGTACTTCAGCCTTTTCCTTATCCTTGGTAACAATGTTCCCCCTCACATCCAATAAAGGATGGAGATTCTCCCTGTTTCTTTTTTTTTTGTTGTTAATGTATTTGTAAAAATGCTTTTTATTATCTCTTGCAAAGGTAGCCAGGCTGAGTTCTAGCTGAGTTTTTGCCTCCCTAATGTTCTTTCTACATGACCTAACTAACTTCCTACACACTTCCTGAGTAGCTTGCCCCTTCTTCCAAAGGTCGATTCTCCTCTTTCTCCTAAGTCCCAGCAAAAGCTCCCTGTTCAGCCAGGCCGGTCATTTTCAACACCAGTTTGTCTTACAACACATGGGGACAGCCTGCTCCTGTGCCTTTAAGAGTTCCTTCTTGAAAAGACTCCAGCCTTCCTGGACCCCTTTACCCTCTAGGACTGTACCCCAAGGGACTTTCTTAACCGTTGATCTAAACAGATTGAAGTCTGCCCATCAGAAGTCCATGGTAATAATTTTGCCAGCCCTCCTCCTTACTCGGCTAGAATCAAGAACTCATTACATCATTTCATCATTTCATAGTCACTAAGCCCAATATGGCTTCCAACCACCACATCACCCATCAATCCTTCTCTGTTTGTAAATACCATGTCTAGTAAGGTGCCTCCCCTGGTGGGCTCACTTAGTAGCTGAGTCAGGAAGTTTTCTTCCACACACTCCAGGAGTGTCCTGGACTGTTTTCTCTCTGCTGTGTTTTATTGCCAGCAGATGTCTGGTAAGTTGAGGTCCCCCCAAAAGACACAGGTTTGTGATTTTGAGGCTTCTGCCAGTTGCCTATAGAACATTTCATCAACCTCTTCATCCTGGTTGGTGGTCTATAATAGACTCCCAACAGGGTATCTGCCTTGTTGGCCTATTTCAACTTTACCTATAAGCATTCAACTGGTCCATCACACTGGTTGACCTCCACACAATCAAAACACTCTTAAATATAGAAGGCCACCCCACTGTCCTTTCTATCTTGCCTATTCTGTTTGTAGACAAGGGACAATGTCACAAGGTTTACTATAGACTGTGTTTAGCTGGTATTAGCTGTCCTTTAGCACACTGGAACTAAGGGAGACGCAGACCCCTAAATAGCTCTCATAATGTGCTAATCATCTTATATGTATTTATAAAGATAAAAGGAATTAGATTTATATATTCAGATAACAGATTTTTTTTTTAAGATGTAAGTGCAATTTTCCATAATGAAAGTTATAATAAGCATCTATATAACTGTATTTTTAAAACTAATGCTTCATTAATCTTGATTAATACAAATGCCTTTTTTTTAATGAACATTAGGTAATAATGAAATTACTGCATTTTATATGTCTAATATGGTACTGAAATAACTACAAATACAGTTTAACTCATAGAATGTGATTCAAATTAAAAAATGGGGCACTCTGTGCCTTATTTCACATAGCAAGTATTTTTGATTTGTGGTAATTAAGCCTGATGATTTCACTGATGTTTCTCCAACCTAGTGTTTCAAATACAGAAAAAGAAAGAAGAAAATACTGAATGAAAGCAGATCAGGTATTCACTGAGGAGAATACAATATAAACTGAGAAAAATTCCCAGAAAGAAAGTATTATTATATCCTTGTTATAAAAAGAAGGAACTAGAAATACGAAGAAACAAGTGTGTTGCCCAGTCACTAGACACTGAACATCCCACTAAAAAATATGAAAATGGTGGTGCATTGACATGAAGCTTGTGAGCAGATTAATGTATTACATTACAGCACTAGTATTTTCTCCTCTACCTGGAATGTTAATATAATTTATTTCTCATAGGACTGCCCTCACTTTACTGAAAAGAAAATTTTCAGCTATTTAATAAATGGTAAAACAGATAGATACTGTACTGATAACCTCTGATAGAATTTAAGAACCTGTCTTAGTAGTAAGTAGGTATGTGGAAATGTGATTTCTGAAGCAAAGGTCGAAATGATACGTTTGTATTGTGACATTTAATTAAACTTATTATTTTATTAAAATCAAGCTTATATACTTGATAATGGACTGAATCTATGAGAAGGTATTTAGCCCATAACGGCTGTCAAAAGAAAATATTGTCATAGTTACTATATGAGCAGTTTCCAAACCTAGATTACTGCCTCTTCATAAATTTCTTAAGTAAAAGATCAGCATACTCTCTTTTAAATTAAATATTTGTTTACTAGCAGAAACGTAAGATTCAAGACTGATACAAAATTTAGTAAGACACCACAGAAACTTCACCAGCTATTATTGTGACTATAGTGAGAAAGGAAATGACACATTTCTTACTAAAATACTAATATAAACAACTTAATTAGAGACATAAATTCAACAGACTGACAGGTGGACTGCCTGAATGAAGTGAAAGTTAAAAAAATATTCATTTGAAAGAACTATTCTTGATAAATGCTGTATTTCTTGACTCGGAATGTTTGCTGAATATTTTTTCAATGTGTGACCAAGCTTCAGCAAAATAACTGAAAGAAGAGATGAAAG
>JANHFZ010006308.1:0-23324 GCA_027560215.1 Halcyon smyrnensis
GATGGGTGCTGGCATTTGGGGCACCCCGTTGTCCCCCAGCATTGCTTGAAGGGGTGGATGAGCAGGCTGACACAGCCCCCCCCCCCCAAAGGTGTGACAATGGCAGTGGGGAGGGCTGGGCATGGTGGAGGAGCTGGGGACAGGACCCTCATCCCCTCATCTTCGAAGGGCTGGGGACAGGGACCCCCCCAGCCCCTCCATCCTCCAGTCTCTGGGGGTTGTTGGTGATCCGGGGGCTGTGCCCATGTGCCCAGGTGGGTGGGGGCCCCTCTGGACCCATCTGACAGGACCCCTTTGGGCTCAGCCCGTGTCCCGCACAACTCAAGCCCCAGCTTTTGTCGGGGTCGTTGCCCAGGCTCCCCACAATGCACCCGACGGCAGCACCTCTGGCATCATCCCAAGCCCCGCCCGGGCCGTGTCACCCCACGGGGTCCCCCATCTCTGCGCTGCGGGCCACCGGTGGGTCCCGGCCCCGATGCCACCGGGTCAGCCGGTCCCCACCGTGCCCTACCCAACGGTACCCGAGGCCTCAGCCGCCGCCGCCGCCGCTTTGTTCCCGGTGACAAAGCCCCGAGCCGGGGCCGCACCGAGGCCCCTCCGCTCGCTGCCTGCCCCTAATCGAATTAGGAGCCCGGCACGGGGCTGAGGGCTGGAGGTAATTGAATTTCCCCCGTCACAGCCTGATGTTTCTCCCCTCCGGATCCTGCCTCCCGTTTATTGTTCCCGGCCCGGCTGCGGTGGCACATTTATTTGATCTGTCAGAGGGAGCCCTTTCACCCGCCGCTGTTTGCTCAGAGGACGCCGGCACCGCGCCCCCGGCACCGTTAAAAACAAATAAAACCACCGGGGAGGGTGGGAGGGAGGGCCCCGTGTGCCCCCAGAATGCTGCCCTGCCCGGGACCCTACTGCCGACCTGGGGGGGCTGGCACGGCACGGCACAGCGCGGCATGGCACGGCACAGGGTCACATAGAGCACAGCATGGCATGACCTGGCACGACACGGTATGGCGTGGTGTGGTGTGACGTGGCATGATAAAGCATGGCAGGGGTTGGCAGAGCGTGGGACAGGCTGGCATGGCACTGCGGAGTGTGCCCAGAGAAGCTGGGGAAGGGTCTAGAGCACAAGTGTTGTGAGGAGCGGCTGAGGGACCTGGGGGTGTTGAGCCTGGAGAAAAGGAGGCTCAGGGGAGACCTTCGTGCTCTCAGTTTGTGGGTGCTGGTGTCATGGCATATGGGGAGCAGGAGGAGCAGCTCCTCGGAGCTGCCTTCATCCAGCGGTCAGCCTCAGCACCAGGCAGCACTGTGTGCACACCCACGCAGCACACCCGTGCACCCCGTGAGCACCCATGGACACACCAGTGCACACCCATGCACTCCTGAGCACCCTCGTGCACTCTCATGCACACCCTGGCACACTCCCAAGCACACTTGTGCCCATACATGCACGCATGTACACACACCCGAACGCACCCATGTGCATTCTCCTGTACACACCCTTACTGACACCCGTGGACATCCATTCGCACCCATGTGCTCCCTTGAACTCATGAACACCCCACGGAGCAGCTGTGCACACCCACGCATGCACCCACCCATACACACACGTGCGCACTGCCTTGCACGCTTGTGTACAACCACACATCCACATGCACTAGTGCACACTGTGTGCACACACAAACACACCCACGCACATACACCTGTGCACACATCCACCCACACTCCCCGTGCACACCCATATACAGACCTCTGCACACTTGCACCCAAGAACACACCCAAACACACCTTTGCACGCTCTTGTACAGCCATGCACACCCATGCTTACACCTGTATGCACACCCCTGCACACCCATGCACAACTGTATGCACCTCCACCCCCCCCACCTGCAAACACACCCACGTACACACATGCGCATCCATATGCACACCCACACCCCCCACGTACACCTGTATGCACACCCTTCCTGGCACGCTCAGCTCTGCCTCAACCGCCCCCCCCATCACACCCATCACCACTGCTGTCAGAGCCCCATTTCCAGCCCCATTTCTCCCCCACCCCAGTTCCATGGCCCGACTGGTACCCAGGGGGCTCCAGGGACCCTGGCATTGCCCCCCCATCCCCGCTCTATGGTGCTACACAGGGCAGCTGGAAAAACCCATCGAAGCTCCAAAACCTTTCCAGGTGGTGAGGAACCTGCTCTGGTCGCCATGCTGGTCACCTCAAGTGCTTTGCGAAGGACAAATCCTGTTGCCAGAGACCCCCCTTCCCCAAGGGATTCCCAGTCCCCACATGCCAGTGCCTGGGTGGGATCAGGCTCATCTCCTCCTGCTTCATCACCCACCTGCTGCCAGCCCAGGGAGGCTGAGAAGAGCAGGGCACCCCACGGGCCACCAGCACCAGCAATGCCCGGGATGGGGCAGCTCTGTTTGCCACTCTGGCAGAGTTTTCCCCCTTCTCCAGCCTTTCTCCCCCACCCCGTTCACAGCTCTGGGGTCACTGAGTGAAGCCCCATGGCAGGCAAAGGTGACAGGGCTGGAAAAGGGGTGTCGAGGCACTCCCTAAACTTTCATGTTTTCCCTGGAAGGGTCATGCCAGCACCAACATTAAGCCCGTGTCATGGCCCTGAGGGGACTTGACCGCGTGGGACGGGGACCTCAGCAGGTCGCTGCCACCTCTGCCCATCACCGTGACTTAGGGTTTATGAATTCTGGAGGGCTTTTTGGGTTGATTTCCTTTCCCATTTCATTTTCTACTCTTCATAATCCACCCCGCCACATGTCACCAGTGGGGTGACGGTGACATCTGAACCCAGCCAGTACCCACCACAGGACACCCCGTCCCATGAGCTCAGGACTCACATCGTCAGGCCACGCTTTCCCCCAAACCCTGCTTGGAAGCTCGGAGCTGGATGCTCAGGGATACTTGGAGAAATCAGTAGGATTTTCCCCCAACCCCCCTCCCCCAGCAGCCCTGCTCGGTCTGCAAAGCACGTTGAGGGGGAGTGAAACCTCCCCAGTTTCACTACAAAAATGCTGGAAAAATTGAATTCTGCCAGGTGAGAGCCACTGCGATTTGTCTGGGTCTGGGACCTTTGCTCCAGCGCTGACACCAGGGACAACGTGGGTAGCTTGGTGAAGCCTGAGATACTAAATATTTCCTGGAAGGAGGTCAGAGGGAAAGCAGCTGGGAGGAGTTAGCCGAAGGGTTTTATGCTGGGATGTCGCCTGTCTGGGACTGAGGGATCACAGAATCACAGAAGCACTCCGGAGGCTGGAAAAGGTAGAAGCACAGAATCATCTAGGTTGGAAAAGACCTTTAAGATCATCGAGTCCAACCATCTTTAAGATCACTGAGTCCAATTATTTCATCGAGCCCAACCCGTGAGGCGAGTTAAGCCAAAATATCCTTGGAAGGGAAGCATCAAAAGCTATCGAAGTCCAGAGACTCGTTCCAGTTAAATGGGCAACTTGTGTGGAAAAGCGTCACCCTTACATTAGGAACTGGAATTTCTGCTTCATTCCAAAATAGCACAGAAGAGCTATTAAAAAAAATGAAGAGGCCCGTCCCTGTTTGGGGTCTGGAAATTGTGTTTGTGGTTACAGCAAACAGCCTGCAGACATAAAGTCCAAATCCATCCTCCGGTCCCAAAGAGGGATCGATTCCACCCAAAGCGCTTTTCCTGATGGGTAAAATCTCCCTTCTGCAACTGTAATCCAACCCGAAGATGAATAAAATGAAATGAACTTCTCTGGCTGGTGGGTGATGTCAGATTTAATTTATTTCCCTTTAAAATGAGGTTGGGTGAGAAACGTAGTGGGGTGGGGGCACGTTTGCTTTGAGGGCATTGGTCTCTTCTCCCAAGGAACAAATGATAGGACAAGAGTCAGTGGCCTCAAGTTGCACCAGGGGAGGTTTAGGTTGGACATGAGGAACAATTTCTTCTGCAAAAGAGTTGTCAAGGCCTGTCCCAGGCTGCCCAGGGCAGTGGTGGAGTCCCCATCCTTGGAGGGGTTTCAAGGCTGTGGAGATGTGGTGCTGAGGGACATGGTCCAGGAAGTGGTGACCTGGCAGGGCTTGGTTAACAGTTGGACTTGATGATCTTGAAAGTCTCTTCCAACCAAAATGATTTTATGATTCTATGATTTGATGATTTCTACCCATCCTTCCCCATGCTGAGATGCAGAAGGCTTTATGTGCACACCGCATTTATTGCGATAAATAAAGAGAAATGAGCAAAATACAGAGTCAGGGCGCCTGGTGGCTTTTCAAATCAAGTTGTCACACACTCGGTCCCTGTCCTACCCCTTATTCAGCTCCTGTCCGCCCGCAGGGCGCTCCCTCTTGAGGGAATGACAAATCCCACCCTGGCTCCTGGTCTGAAATCTGTCTTAGAAAGCTCCAACACCTTCTCTCATGCCAAGCAAACCCCCAGGACCCTCCACCTCTATGCCCCCACATGCCAACTGGCACCTCACCGCCCACAGCACCAGCTCTGGAGCCCTCTGAGCCCACCCTGGAGGGATCAGGCAGCTCCTGCCCTGTGCCTGTGCCCGGCTCCGGGGCCAAAGGAGTTTGGTGTTGCCCCCTCCCCACCTTGCTGCCCTCACCGCTGTGGCCGCATCGCACACTCAGAGTCTCAGGGTTTTTTATTGTCCCCAGCGCTGCCCGCAGCAGCATGGTGCAGGCAGCTGCCAGGAGGGCTCCTCGTCGCCTACAAGAAGTAAGAAATGTTCTCTGGGTTCAGAGGCGCCTGGATGTCCAGCTTTCGTGATTTGCTGCCTTTCTCCACTATCTCTAACCGCAGCGTTGGCATCTTGGTTTTTTCCGTGCTGGGAGAGGTGCTCTCTTTGGTTTTGAGCAGCTGCTTGTCTGAGTCCTCCACTGTGATCTTCAAGGTGCAGCCCTTGGGCAGCAGGTCCTGCTCATAGGCGGCTGCCAGCTGGTTCACCACGCGACGCTCCACCTGACGATGAAAAAGCAGATCCCATCAGAAAAAAAACCCTTCTGGGGAGCTGGGCCTGTCTCCTCCCCACCCTCAGGAGATCCCAGATCTCCTCTTGGGATCTCCTACTCTCTCATTTATTCTGTTTCTGGAATGTATTTGCTGTTCTGTTTCCTCCCCCAGACCCTGAACATCTCTGTGAGGAAGGACCATGAGGACCCTCTTCTGTGGGACAAATCCAAGCAATAAACACCTCTCTGGGCAGAGTGGGGCTGGAGGTGATGCCGTGGGCTTCACTTGTGCTCTGTCTGTGTTTTTACTTAGATATAAGAAAGAAATTCTTCACCTTGATGGTGGTGAAATCCTGGCCCAGGTTGCCCAGAGAGGTGGTCGATGCCCCATCCCTGGAACCATTCCAGGTGAGGTTGGCTGGGGCTCTGAGCAACCTGCTCTAGTGGCAGATGTCCCTGCTCCCTGGCAGGGGGATTGGACTAGATGACGTAGAAAGGTCCCTTCCAACCCAAACCATTGTATGATTCTATCATTCTACCTCATGTTTGATAGACCGGGCACCATAGTGCAAGTTGTAGCCATCAGCCAGCACATCCATGACCTCCCTGTCCCAGAGCAGGGTGATGTTGTGCCTCGCCTTGGCCTGTCAGATGAGGAACACAGAGAAGTGTTAGTGATCCCTTCGAGCACCCCATTCCAGCATGGTGAGCTCCACCACTGAGAGCTCAACCAGAACAGACCCACCAAAGCAAATGGTTCCTCAATTCCTATTTAGTCCCAAACCTGGAGACTCTGATATGCAAAGACAATTGGACAAATTATGTCTCTGAACGTGGCCCAACACAGCAAGAACCTTCTTCCACCATCCCAGGAGTTCCCAACCCTCCCAAGTAGGGCCCCTCATGTTGAGCAGCATGAAGGAGCATGAAGAAGATATATGTTCACTCTGTGTCCACATCAGAAGGATGAAAGGGCAGGGATTTCCCTCTTGAGAAGTTACCTATAAAGCCAGGGATGTTTTTTACCTTCTTGGCCCAAAAATTCAGCTCCTTGTTGACTAGCTGGATGAGCTCTGAGTGGCAAAAGGGCAGAAAATAGACAATCTCATTGATCCTCCCCAGGAACTCGTCTCGTCTGAAGTGAGCCTGCAGGGACAAGAAGGGGGAAAGATCAGTGGGGACAGAGTTGGTGACCCCAACCAAAGCTCAGGATACCTGAAATATAAGACATTAAAATAAAAGGAAAATCATCCATACCTTCAAGATGGGGCGAATAACCTTCTCCTTGAACTGCTTGGAGATGGTTATCTTGTCAGTCATCTGGACATCCTCTGAAAGACAGGAGGACAGCGAGTGTGGGTAAGTTGGGAAGACGGGACATGGGCTTCCTGTCTGCCCAGATCCTGCAATCATCCTCCTGGAATCCTCAGGAGCAAAGCAGTGTGGCAAGGAGATGGAGGCTGAGGAGGGGGCTAGGGGGTGTAGGAGTGTGTCTTGTCCAGAGGAGACCTTGGAACCTCCCCATGTGCCACCTACCATGCTTGGTTTGGAAGTGGGGTGTCCCTGCACTTGACCCAGTGTGTCTGGGTCTCCAGTGGCCCACGTTGGGTGCCTGAGGAGGGCACTCTACACTGATGTGTTTCACTTGGACAGCAGATCTCCAGCTCTGCCTCCTCTCTTGTTCCATCACACCCAGGAGCTGTTGACTGGGGGCTTTGGAGAGGAGTCCTCACAGTGGCTGGTAGCTGGGCTCTGGGAACTGGTGCTGATGACACAGAGGGCACAGTGTCACCCGTGGCTGCTCCGTGTAGGCTCCTGCAACTCTGTCAGGCAGAGAGGAATGTCCTTGGTCCCTTCCACAAACAGTAAACCACATGTTGAGATTGTTCAGGGCACAGGTTGGGATTCAGCTGGAGTCTGCTTTTCTTGTCCGACTGTAGATGGAGCCAGGGTCTGGTTGGTTCCCAAATCCCAGCTTCAGTGCAGGGTATGCCACCCAAAGTCACCTTTTAATTTGTCATTACTTCCTCATTTCTTCCTACATCTTCATGCACTTAACTCCACAGGCTGCATTATCTCAAAGATGCTCAGAGTCATGAAAACTACAGAGTTGTTCAGATTGTAAAATACTTTTCAGATAGAATACAACTGTCAGCCCAGCACTGCCAGGTCACCACTAAACCATGTCCCTCAGCACCACATCTCCATGGCTTTTCAATCCATCCAGGGATGGGGACTCCATCCTGGACAGCCTGGTCCAATGCTTACAGGGACATCCCTCACACCCAAGATGCTCTGTATCAGATCCTGACACGCAGGTGGTGGAGAAAGACCCATGCTGGGTGCTGGGTGCTGGAAGCCCTTCTCATCTTCTCATCCTGAAACACTGGACCCTATGCAGTGTCAGAAGAAGCTCCCGGGCTCCACTGGACCCACACCAGGGCTGGCATGTGACAGAGTGGTGCGCCCTGAAATCACCTCTTCTTCTTCCCACCCATGGCAGACACAAGTATGCTGGTGCTTTGGGTGCATCCACAAGCAGGGGAGATGGACAGGTTCTCCTCCTTCTCTGCTCTGCCCTAGGGAGGCCACTTCTGGAATATTGTGTCCAGTTCTGGGCTCCTGAGTTCAAGAGACAAGGAACTACTGAGGAGTATAGTACAGGTTACAAAGATGCTGAGGGGACTGGAGCATCTCTGTGTGGAGGAAAGGCTGAGAGCCCTGGGGCTGTTTAGCCTGGAGAAAAGACTGAGAGGGGATCTGATCAATGCTGATCAATAGCTGAAGGGTGGGGGTCAAGAGGGTGGGGCCAGACTCTTGTCAGTGGTGCCCAGTGACAGAACAAGGGGCAATGGGCACAAACTGGAATCCAGGAGGTTCCATCTGAAGAGGAGGAAAAACTTCTTTGCTGTGAGGGTGCCAGAGCCTGGCCCAGGCTGCCCAGAGAGGCTGTGGAGTCTCCTTCTCTGAAGACATTCTAAATTGGACCTGGACAGGGTCCTGGGCAACCTGCTCTGAATGAGATGATCTCCAGAAGTCAATTCCAACCTCCACCACTCTGTGATTCAGGTTTTCCACCTCTAATATCTGCAGACACAAGATGCTGTGGAAGCAGCAGCTCCTTCCCTCTATCTTACCATTTATCTGCTCACCCCGGCACTCACGCTGACCTCCCAGCCACTGCCTTAGGAACATCTCCAAGCCAAGAGCTCAGTAAATTGCGAGGAGCTCCACGAAACTCAATTGAGGGCAGGATTGTGAGCTGAAGGGCATTTTCCAGCCGTGATCTCTGCTCACTGCAGCTGTCGGCTGTACAGTTCCAGAAATTAAAATTCAATGTTTTCCTCATTTAGCAGAAAAGCGCTTGGCATTTCAAAATGTTATTCCGGAAAGTTCAGTTGCAGATGTGCTTTGTCCTTTACCTATTTGACTGATGTTTAAAGATTCTGAATTAAGCCAGATTCAGCATCCGCTTCTCCAGATCAAATGGAAGAGACAGAAAGAAAGAAGCTGGAAAATACATTTAATGCCCAAATCTGCCCATTTTTTTTCCTGCTGATGTAGAGGGATGTAGTTGTTTCCCAGGCACACCACACAATACGGCTCCTCTGGGCATTTCCATTGGTGAGCAGAGCTCTCGAGGCTGACCTCAGGTGTATCCATACAATCATCACATTGTTTTGGTTGGAAGAAACATTTAAGATTATCAGGTCCAACCATTAACTGAGCACTGCCAGGTCACCACTAAACCATGTCCCTCAGCACCACATCTCCACGGCTTTGAAACCCCTCCCACGATGGGGACTCCACCACTGCTCTGGGCAGCCTGGGACAGGCCTTGACAACCCTTGTGGGGAAGAAATTGTTCCTCAAGTCCAACCTAAACTAAACCTCTCCTGGTGCAACTTGAGGCCATTGCCTCTTGTTATATCGCTTGTTCCTTGTGAGAAGAGACCAACCCCCACCTGGCTCCAACCTCCTTTCAGGGAGTTGTAGAGAGCAAGAAGGTCTCCCCTGAGCCTCCTTTTCTCCAGGCTCAACAATCCCAGGTCCCTCAGTTGCTCCTCATAAGACCTGTGCTCTTGACCCTTCCCCAGCTTTGCTGCCCTTCTCTGAAAACTCTCCAGTCCCTCAATGTCCTTCTTAGAGTGAGGGGCTCAAAACTGAACCCAGGATTCAAGGTGTGGTCTCCCCAGTACTCAGTGCAGGGGGACAATTTCTATACTGAACAGTGGTGAAGCACTGGAACAGAGTGCTCAGGGAAGTGGTGGAGTCCCTGTCCATGGAGGGTTTTCAAAGCCACGGAGCTGTGTTGCCGAGGGACATCATTTAGTGATCATGGTAGTGTTGGGTTGATGGTCAGACTTGATGATATTAGAGGTCTTTTCCAACCTTAATGATTCTATGATTCTCCAAGCCTGGAGCACTGCAGGGCGTGGTCGTGACCCAAGTGCAGGACCCGGCACTTGGTCTTGCTGAACCTTATCCCATTGACGCATCCTGGACAGACCCCTCTGTAGAGCTCCCGACCCTCAAAGAGACCAACACTCCACCCAACTTGGTGTTATCTGCAAACTGACTGAAGGAGTGCTGCTGGATACCTAACGGAAGATGCATGGACAGACATTTAAGACCACAGTGGTGTTTAATGGTTTTTAAACCCGTGGGGTTTTGGTTTTGGGTTTTGTTGTCGCTTTGGGGTTTTTTTTTTATGATGAGAAAACAGATGCAGACACCTGTTTTGACCACCTGGTTACCCACACATGACAAAAATGGTGTTTCCTTGTACCAGCCTCTGTGCTCACAAGCTGCCATGCCTTTTAGAGCTAGAGGGGTTAGTTCAGGAATCACTGTCCATCTGTCCTTCTGTCCTGGTGCCACTGGAGTTATCACCAACCGGCTGGTGAAGGCAGTTGACACATAAACTGGGACTTGGTCACCTGTAGTGGAGATGTTTAGGCTGCTCTTACTCTACTCAATTCTCCTTTCATTATCTAATTCATATTTTTGGAGACTTTTCCACAGGAGCCTGGTGTATGGGTCCAGGGCTCCCATTCCAGTTGCTCTCTACAACGACCTGAAAGCAGGTTGCAGTGAGGTGGGTGCCAGCCTCTTCTCTCAAGTAAATAATGACAGGGCAAGAGGAAATGGCCTGAAGTTGCACCAGGGGAGGTTTAGGTTGGTATTAGGAAGAATTTCTTTACTGGAAGAGTAGTGAGGCACTGGAATGGGCTGCCCAGGGAGGTGGTGGAGTCACCATCCCTGGTGGTATCCAAAAAACATGTAGATGACATTCAGGACATGTGGGATGTGAGGTGTTGATGGTTGTATGCGGTGATCTTAGAGGTCTTTTCCAACAGTGACCATTATGTGATTCCAAGGAGAAGTAAAATTCATTAACCTCTGTCTTTTTGGAAGAAGTGTGAGGAAACAAAACTCTTCCTGTTTTCTAAGAAGCATTTGGAAGAATACTGAAAGAAGGAAAAGGGTAAGGAGGTAAAATGAAGAGAGCATGGGATGAGGAAGGTGGGGAGGTGGGACAGAAAGTCTTCTTCAAAGACATGATCTCCCTCTGAGGGATGTGATCTCAAACAGAGAGGATTTCATAGAATAATAGAATGGTTTAGGTTGGAAAGGACCTTCCAAGGTCATCTAGTCCAACCACCCTACAGTGAGCAGAGACATCTGCAACTAGAGCAGGTTACTCAATACTCCATCCGACCTGGCCTGGAAAGAGAAGAACATGGCAAGCCCAAAGGAAAGGTATCACAGGAGGGAAAACAGTGGAGACTAGGGTGTGAGGCCTCTCAGCAACAAGTCATCCTAGACCCTTCTTCATCCTAGAAGGCAACAGCATGGCTTCCCAGAGATGCACACAAAAGATGCACACAAAAGGCAGCTGCCTTCCCTTCTGGTGAAAGTGTATTCCTGAGGCTTGTCCTAAAGTTGGAGGCCCTGGCAGTGAGGAAGGAGGAAGTGAAGGGTCTGGGTGCTCTCCCCTGGCTGAACTGGTGTCAAATGAATGTTGGGAAGGAGGTGGATTCTTCAGGGATTTGGAGCAGGACATGGAAAGGGCAGTACCTAAGTTTTCTGCGATCCTTTTCTTGCTCATCTCCATGGCCTCTTGTCGGAGCTGCAGAGCGTGCTGGGCGATCTCATCACTTGCCACGTTGGAGGTCATGATGAAGATGGCATCCTTGCAGTCGATGGTCTTCCCCTTCCCATCCGTCAGCCTGCCCTGCAACAACACCAGGTTAACACAAGTGGTGTGAGCAGGTGCTGCAGGACACAGACAAAACATGAGGCCAAAGGACACGGGTCACATGGATTTATTTTTGAAGGGATAGAAGCCTGGGCTGAGTTGCAGGGGCTGCAGAAGTCCCCACCTCTCTGAGGAATGCCCTGCAAGTGGTCAGGTCACGCTTGATGGAAGCCCTGGGAGATACCTCAGAGGGAAGGTGGGCTGGGGCTGCCCATACGTAACTCAGCCACCTCCAGTCCTCTGTCTACCTCCCCGTCACAGATTTGTGTCCGAAACACAAGCTCTGGTGAACCCCACATGTGTGGGTGAAATTGTCACTTTGTGCCTCTGCCCCATCTCTCTACCAGAGGCTGTTGCCCCTTAGGCAGGTTGGAAGAATGCTCAGAAACAGCCCGGTCTCTTGGCTCAGCACTGCCTGTGGTTCTGGTTTAGGCTGGGACACGTGGTTTGGTGCTGGGGTGGCTGAGGTGTGAGATGTTTACCCACGAGGGCTCTTTCTGGAGCCACAGCTGCAGGAATTGGTGCCCCAAACAGCTTCAGCAACATTACCTAGATGTTCACCATCACCACCATTCCCCAGATGTTCACTATCAGCAATATGACCCAGATGTTCTCCACCAGCACCACTGCCCAGATGTTCACCAAAGCATTCCAGACATGTGGGTTCAAACATCCCTGTGGCACCGTGGCCACCTAAGAAAGCAGGGAGAGCTCAGTGCGGGATTTGTGGTGGTCTGAAGGCACCACAGGGAAGCACAGGCTGCTAGAAAATGAGCAAACCTGAAAAAATCTTCCAGGAATAATGAAGTTATGGCTGTAACAGAGTGAACTAAGTGATGGAGAACATCACTTGTGGCCAGCGAACCAAACCAGGGCAGCCAAGCACCCAACTCCATGGCAGGGACAACTGCCGCTATGGTGGCATCAACCTTCCTCCTACTAAACTGAGGCAGGAAGTGCTCAGAAGTCTGAGTTTGATTAATAAAATCAAAAAGAGAGGAAAATGAGGGAAAAAAATAAGCAGCTCCCCAGGCGGTTTCTTTCTTCGCTACATCTCCAGAAGGTACCCAGCACAACGGCACAAATCCTCGTTGGGTGCTTGAGATTAACATTTGGGTTATTGCCCTGTCAAGTGCGTGGTGCAGGAATTGATTTCACATTTAGCTGCTGCTGCTGCGATGAACTATGCAAGAAAAGAATCGAGTTATTAATCCTTAAAAGGAAAATCAAACCAAACCAAACCAACAAAACCTTCCAGCATGTTGCTCTGGAGTTTGGTTGCCTTTGAGGATGCACTGGGACTTCAAAAATAACACCAAAACCTTGCGTGGAGCAGCTAACGGGCATAGACCTGACTCCGATGTGGACAAAACTCCTGGGGTGGTTACCTTGGAGGAGTCTGAGGCTTCTATCTGGGACTTCAGCTGTTTCCAGAGGAGGCCAACACACTTCCGGAGGTGTCCGGAGAGCTGCTAGGCATGGACCTTCCCCCAGAACACATAATGCTTTTGGGAAGCCCAGAGTCTTCAAAGGTAGCCACCCAAGGGGTTTTCTGTTAAGGCAGGTCCATGCTGGTAGCTCTTCAGGACTCTCCAGGCATCTCCATGAGTGTTTTGGCTTCTTCAGAGGACAGCTCAAGTCCTCTGTAGCCATAGCATATTGCTCCTAGGTCATTAGTTGAAGAGATTTCTTAATGACTATGTCTTAAAGACAGGTCCATGACCAGTAGTTCTTTGGGACTCCTCCCACGCATCTCCAAGAGTCTTATGGCTTCCTCAGGAGATAGCTGAAGTCCTGGGAAGCAGACCCAGGCTCCTTCTAGGTCATTAATTGAAGAGTTTTGTCCATGGCAGGGGGGTGGAACTAGATGATATTTAAGGTCCCTTCCAATCCAACCCATTCTATGATTCTGTGATTCTATGCTGAGGGGAGGAAAGGTGTGAGACAAATCCCATGCCACCTGAAAAGCCATAACTTGACCAATCTGAACTAAAACCCAGCAATTAACAACCAATTAGGATACCAATGGACTACGAAGTCCCCATCTACCTGATATTCTGATGATGTAACCACACCCTAGAATCATGGAATTTTATAATTATGGAATCTTTTAGGTTGGAAAAGACTTAAAGTCATTGAGTCCCATGCCTGGGACCAAGGAGCTGATTTCCTCCGTGACATGGAGGTGTACATGGGAGGTGGGCACACAGCACCCACAGGAGCAGGGTCATCACCCTTCTGCCTCCTCTCATTGCTCCTGTTTTCTGCCATGGACCAGCAGCCCACCTATTCCCACATCGAGCTGTCACTGGGGTGGATTTTCTTCAGCAGTATCCTTGTGACAGTCTCCACCATCACACCTTCCTGGTGACACAGGACAATCCAATTCACAGCTTCTTCCTCAAGTTTCCAGCCCTCTCATCACTGTATTTTTCTTTGTCTAACGATAGCATGAACACAAATCTTGTGAGGAGCGGCTGAGGCACCTGGGATTGTTCAACCTGGAGAAAAGGAGTCTCAGGGGAGACTTTCTCACTCTCAACAACTCCCTGAAAGCAGCTGGAGCCAGGTGGGGCTCTGTCTCTTCTTCCAAGGAACAAGCAACAGGACAAGAGGAAATGGCCTCAAGTTGTGCCTGGGGAGGTTTAGGTTGGACATGAGGAACAATTTCTTCCCCACAAGGGTTGTCAAGGCCCGTCCCAGGCTGCCCAGGGCAGTGGTAGAGTCCCCATCCCTGGAGGGATTTCAAAGCCGTGGAGATGCGGTGCTGAGGGCCATGGTTTAGTGGCGATCTGGCAGTGCTGGGTTAATGGTTGGAATCAGTGATCTAAAAGGTCTTTTCCAACCAAAATCATTCTATGCGGTGTCTTATTGCACCAAGATACCTCAGCATCATTCTGTTTCCTGGTGTTAAAAGAGACAAGAGGGTGGGTCTGGCTGGGTCATATTCTTTTGGAGTATTTCAGCTCTGCTCCAGGACATCTCCTGCACCCATCATCCCTTGCACTGCTTGCTGTCACCTTCCAAACAGCCCATTGTGCAAACCCTGACCCTGAAACGGGGATTTACCTCATCAAACAGCTGCAGCATGATGGTGAGAACATCTGGGTGGGCTTTGTCAACCTCATCGAAGAGCACCACAGCATTGGGACACTGCCGCAGCTTTTTGGTGAGCTGCCCACCCTCTTCGTGGCCCACGTAGCCCGGTGGTGAGCCAATAAACTTGGCAACCTAGGAAGAAGCAAAGGGACACATGAAATCTGGTCCGGGGATGATAGGAAGGAATCCCTCTTGTTTCTCAGCAGGCAGCTGTTACAGACAAAGCAAGCTTTGTATTCTTTGTGGCACCTCTTGCACGGTGGGTATCCCAAAATCAGCAATGATTTGGAAAAATGCAGATAGGTGGCTGCTGAGTGATTACCCAGCCCAGAGCTTTGACCAGTGCAGGAGCTGCCATGGGCAGGAGAACAGGCACCACTCTGCTCTTCTAAGCAGTGTCCAAGTGACCCATCCTAGCTGTCCCTCCTCCTCTACTGTGCTCTTTTGAGATTTCACCTGGACCACTGCATCCTACTCTGAAGCCCCCAATACAAGTAAGACATGAACCTGTTGGAGCGGGGCCAGAGGAGGCCACAGCAATGCTGGGAGGGCTGGAACCCCCCTCTCTGCTGTGAGGCCAGGCTGAGAGAGTTGGGGGTGTTCAGCCTGGAGAAGGGAAGGCTCCAGGGAGACCTTCTTGTGGCCTTTCAGATCAAGGGGCCTATCAGAAAAATGAGGACAGACTTTTATCAGGGCCAGTTGTGACAGGACAAGGGGTGATGGTTTCAAACTAAAAGAGGGAGATTTTGATGAGATATATGAAGAAGTTGTTGACACTGAGGGTGGTGAGACCCTGGCCCCAGTTGCCCTGAGAGGTGCCCGATGCCCCATCCCTGGAAACTTACCAGGTGAGGTTGGCTGGGGCTCTGAGCAACCTGCTCTAGTTGCAGATGTCCCTGCTCCCTGCAGGGGCGTTGGACTGGATGGCCTTGAAAGGTCCCTTCCCACCCAAACCATTCTGTGATCCTTCTATTCCAGATGCTCTTTTTTGTCTTTGCTCCCCTATTCTTGAACATCGCTGCCCTGCACCACTGCTGCCGCTCATCTCACTCCCATGGCACAAACTTTTTAAGGAACAATTTCTTCTGCAAAAGGGTTGTCAAGGCCTGTCCCAGGCTGCCCAGAGCAGTGGTGGAGTCCCCATCCCTGGAGGGATTTCAAAGCCATGGAGATGTGGTGCTGAGGGACATGGTTTAGTGGTGACCTGGCAGTGCTGGGTTAACAGTTAGACTTGATGATCTGAAAGGTCTTTTCCCACCAGAAGGATTCTGTGACTATGATCCAGAGGTGAGGGGGAGGTCCTGCTGAATCGGGAGCAGACGAGCAGAAATTAGCTTACGGCAGCTAATGCGCTGCATTCGTTTTGTGGTGCCTGGGGCTACATGAGGCTCCCCGGGCACCTTCAAAGGACCCGTCTCCTGAGCTGACCTTTTGATCCTTGTTTGCTTGAAAAATTTATATCACTCTCACCATAATTCCCTCCTTGATCCCTTCCCTGTGCTCTGCATCTTGGCTTTGTCACGGCCCAGTGTTTTATATCTGACATTTGTGCTGCGACTCCCGACTCCTCTTTCTTTGCACCGAATCATTAACATGGCTTTATTTTTATCTATTTTCCACCCCTGCGGTGACCCCACCACAACTGATCAACCAGGCCAGCTGCCAGAATGTCTTTCACTTCCCACACCCCTTCACTTCACTGATTTGGCTAAAATAACACATTTTCTGGACCTTTTCCAGGCCTGCAGTTCCTGGTGATGGTGCTGTGGCTCCCAGCACCTTGTGTCAGGTCAATGCTCAAATCAGCCCCTTGTCACAGCATCAGGGTCTGTCTGACCCCTGTCCACTCTCGGCCTGGGACAGAGTCTGGCTGCAACCCTTGGAAGCAAGAAGGGACAGGGTGGACCCTCAGCCAATTTGCTGATGATACGAAACTGGAGGAGTGGCTGACAGACCAGAGATGTGCTGCCATCCAGTGAGACCTGGACAGGCTGGAGAATTGTGTGGAGAGGAACCTCATGATGAAGTTCAACCAGTGTCAGGTCCTGCTCCTGGGTAGGAATAACCCCTGCACCAGTACAGGTGAGGAGGTGACTTGCTGGGAAGGACCTGGGAGTGCTGGGGCACAAATTCACCATGAGTTGGCAATCGGCCCTTGTGGACAAGGAGGCCAATGGTGTCCTGGGGTACATGAAGAAGAGTGTGGCCACCAGGCTGAGGGAGGTTCTCCTCCCCCTCTACTCTGCCCTAGGGAGGCCACCTCTGGAATATTGTGTTCAGTTCTGGGCTCCCCAGTTCAAGAGAGAGTCCAGCACAGTCTCTGAAGATCCTGAGGGGACTGGAGCATCTCTGTGCTGAGGAAAGGCTGAGACCCCTGGGGCTGTTTAGCCTGGAGAAGAGCAGACTGAGAAGGGATCTGATCAATGCTGATCAATAGCTAAAGGGTGGGGGTCAAGAGGATGGGGCCAGACTTTTGTGAGTAATGCCCAGTGACAGGACAAGGGGCAATGGGAACAAACTGGAATCCAGGAGGTTCCATCTGAACAGGAGGAGAAAATTCTTTGCTGGGAGGGTGCCAGAGCCTGGCCCAGGCTGCCCAAAGAGGCTGTGGAGTTTCATCTGGAGAGATTCCAAACCTGCCTGGACACAATCCCAGGGACCCTGCTGTGGGTGACCCTGCTGGAGCATGGGGGTTGGATGAGATGATATACAGAGGTCCCTTCCATCCCCTACTATGCTGGGATTCTGGGATCCTATGAAGAAATGCAAAAAACCCAGTACTCCCATCTTGGACCTGTCCTTCTGAGCTTCTTCCCATCCCCTTCCTCCTCTTCTTCAAGACACTATCATTCCTGGTTCCACCCAGACAGTCCTCCTCCTTCTTCCATGCCCCCATAAACCAATGCAGCAGCTCCATTGTTCATGGAGATGACCCTCAGATCCCTCATGGGATATTTCTGATCCCATGCTTTCTGGATTTGGGTGCATCTCACCATCATCATCAGTAAAAAACACAGGGCCATCAAATGAATCACAGAATGGTTGCGGTTGGAAGGGACCTCTGCTGAACATCTCATCCATACCCCCTTTCTGTAAAAGGTAAACATTATGAACCCATCACAACGAGGACCTTGCTGCTTTTTGGGAAGACAGAGCCCTCTGAATGGATTTAGGGCCACCCCCTGCTTTCGGGATGACACTGGTGAGATGTCCCACCTCTCCTGTGGCACCAGCATGGGGTTAGGAGGTGTGTGGAAGGGTGGATCCTGCACCACAGCCCTGCTTTCTTCTGGATTCTCCCCCTTGTCACCCATGGGAGGCACGTTGATCCTGCACGGGACTCAGCAATGTGTGTGCCCCTGCCAGGGTGAGATGGGAGATGCTTGTTGCATTCAACCGCAGCAGGGAGATGCTCAGCACTGCCCAGGAGAGGGACAAAACGCAGGGAAACGATGGTGTTGACAGGATTTGTGCAAATTGCCTGTTAAACTCAAAGCTGCACCCCCTGGAAGCCCGTTCACTAACCTCGTGCCTCTCCTGGAACTCTGACATGTCCAGTCTGATGAAACCCTGCAAGAGAAAGAAACGCTTCATGCGATTTTTGATGAACATGCTCCAAGTTTCATGGCATTTAGAAAGTTACTCCGGAACTGGGCAGGTGGCTGCACAGATGAACTCGAGGCTTTGTGGTTCCTGAGGACAATCAGCCTGACAGTGGCCAGATTCACCACAAAATGCTTTGAAGAACCATAGAATCGTTCTGGTTGGAGAGACATTTAAGATCACCAAGTCCAACTGTTAACCCAGCACTGCCAGGTCACCACTAAACCATGTCGCTCAGCACCACATCTCCACAGCTTCAAAACCCCTCCAGGGATGGGGACTCCACCACTGCCCTGGGCAGCCTGGGACAGGCCTTGACAGCCCTGGTGGGGAAGAAATTGTTCCTCATGTCCAAACTGAACCTTCCCTGGCACAATTTGAGGCCGTTTCCTCTTGTCCTATCACTTGTTCCTTGGGAGAAGAGACCAATGCCCACCTGGCTGCAACCTCCTTTCAGGGAGTCGTGGAGAGCACGAAGGTCTCCCCTGAGCCTCCTTTTCTCCAGGCTCAACAACTCCAGGTCCCTCAGCCACTCCTCACAAACACTTGTGCTCTAGACCCTTCCCCAACTTTGTTGCCCTTCTCTGGACATGCTCCAGCCCCTCAGTGTCCTTCTGATCCAGAATATTCAGCTTCAGAGCTAATGGGTGGGACTTCTGGCAGTGCACTGGGAGCCCAGAGCTTTTCCTGGGGCACCAAACAAAGATGGTGCTGCCACAAACTCCCAAGGGATGGAAGGAAGCAGGAGTAGCTGCCTGGTTTGCTCCTCTCCCGTGAAATGCAGGTATTTTGAGGGGTGGCGTTAAGACTTCGGTCCAGTTTAGGATAGATTTCAAATCAAGGCAGCCACATTTCCCTGCCAGACATTAAAATATTGACAAACTGCCCAGGACAGACCAAGATGTACAAAGCCAAGCGGAGCTGGTGCTTTGCAGGAGCTGCTTTGCTTTGGTCTGACCCTGCTCCCAATTCTCCCGCTTGTGTCCGTCCCATGCAGGCTGGCTGAGGAGCTCAGGATCTGTCATCACCTTGCAGCCTCTCCAGCAGTTATGACAATGGGACAGTTCCAAGTTTTCTGTTCTTCACCCATCACTCCCTGGGAATGGCTGCACCCCCACAACTGCCCGTAGGGTGTAGGACCCCCCTCCTCACACCACACTGACTGCCAAGCCGATTCGCCACCACTCCACCTCCGATTTGCACATGCTATTGAATTAACACAACACTCAGCACTGAACCAAGTTCTCCCTTTGATGTTTGACCAGTTCCAGGCGCAGGAGGTGAAGGCTGCTCGAGATGCAGGAGCTGGGATTTATTGCTCCTGGAAGGCAACCGTAGAAGAATGAGGAAAAGAAACCAGAACTGCCATGTTTTTATAGTGTTGATTTACTTTTGATCTTCTTTCTACATGTGTCATTGTATCTTGCGTCTGTTCTCTGCTGGAGGATATGGGGAAGAGAAATCAATCCAGGGTAGCTCCACTTCTGCTTCCTCCTTTTCCCTGTCCTCCACCTTTGCCCCTTCCCTGTCCTCCATGGGCACAAGTCCCAGAGCCTGGCAGAGGCTTAAATATTAATTTAAAGCCTGGCTTTAAATGCTTTAGATCCTTGAACTATCCCTCTGCTAAACCAGCACCACCAAGGAATAATTCTAACCCATCCTCACTAAAAACCTGTCAAGTGGGTTACAAACTAAACCACTAAACCAAGACAGAACTAACAGAAACTAAACCCCACAAACAGCTTCTGCTGTTTAGCTCACGAACATTTTGGCACTAAGAAGCTGAGCACAAAATCAATGCTGTCATCTCTGCCGTCTGTGCTGGTACGATGTGACCAGGGATGAGTAAAATGGATTTTCAGTGTTTTATCCTTCTAACAATTTACAGCGTTATTAGTAACGGTGGCAAAAAAAAAGTATGTTCACAAGACAGGATATCACCATGACGGCACAGTGGGGAAGGCTTGGTACTGGTAAATCCATGTAGATTTTTACAATCCAAATGGACTTGTACCACCTGGTCTAGTGGGAGGTGTCCCTGCCCATGGCAGGGGTGTCAGAATGAGATGATCTTTAAGGTCCCTTCCAACCCAAACCATTCTGTGGTTCTATGACACTATACTGGTTATACAGACATGTTTGTTATAATGAACATGTGCTACCAGTATATTTGGGGTCCAGGAAAGACATTGAGGGGCTGAAGAGTGTCCAGAGAAGAGCAATGAAGCTGGGGAAGTGTCTAGAGCACAAGTCTTGTGAGGAGCAGCTGAGAGACCTGGGGTTGTTGAGCGTGAAGAAAAGGAGGCTCAAGGGAGACCTTCTCATGCTCAACAACTCCCTGAAAGGAGGTTGGAGCCAGGTGGGCATTGGTCTCTTCTCCCAAGGAACAAGTGATAGGACACAAGGAAACAGCCTTAAGTTGTGCAGAGGATGTTTATGTTGGACCTGAGGAACAATTTCTTCTGCAAAAGTGTTGTCAAGGCCTGTCCCAGGCTGGCCAGGGCAGTGGTGGAGTCCCCATCCCTGGAGGAGTTTCTAAGCCATGGAGATGTGGTGCTGAGGGACATGGTTTAGTGGTGATGTAGTGCTGGGTTAACGGTTGGACTTGATGACCTTAAAGGCCTCTTCCAACCAAAACGATTCCATGGTTTGATGGTTCTGTAATGCAGCAGAAGCCCTTTCCCTGTGCACATGGACAGACCCCCCATTTCTCTTTCACAAGTGAATCACATGCACTGCAACACAGCCAGGCTGGCTGGGGAGATGTACTCCCTGTCCACCAAATCCAGTGAAGAAACCAAGCCCACCCCATTACTAAAACCACTTGGAATGGCAAAAAGTGAAGGGCAGCGGCGTTCATTACCTTTTTGACATCCTTATGGATGTACTTGGCTGTCTGCTTGGCCAGCTCCGTTTTACCTGTGAAGAAAAGAGTCACATTAAACGAGCTTTACCCACTGTCTGTCTGTCCGTCAGCTCTGGCAACACCAGGCTTATAACCGGTATACATTTTTTTTTCCCTGCAAATGCCCTCGTGGGAAGGTGGTTTTGCTGTTGGATCCCTGGGATCACACTCTGCCAAGGGCTGTGGAGATCAGGAGACCAGTATCACCATGCTGGCTGCTCCCTTTTTAGTAGTTGGTTCTTACACGATGGGCAGAGAGGTATTTATTTTTGCCCACAAAAACGTGTGTTTTTTGCTCTCAATATTCTCCGTTTCATGTGCAATGTCTTTTACCCTCTAAAGAATCGCAGGTAAATGAAATATTCTTTCTTTCTTTGATTTATGTAAGGCAACTGTCATAAAATTCTAAGGTTAGAAACAGTGATGGAGCAAACCCACCCAAAGCAGCTCACGAAAGGCCATATCCTGCTCTCCCAACATATCCCTGGATGGGAAAAACTTCACTAAACAGGCAGGATTTACCTGAGGTGGGAAATATCCCCGGCTCAGCCAGCAAACTCCTCTTCCCTACTGCCACCCACTGGGTTTACTGGGTGGAGAACTGGGCTGATTTCAGCTCTGGGGATTATGAGTGCAGGTGAGGAGCAGCCCCAGAGGCTGCTGGGTCAGTTAACACCAGCACCTTGCAGGCTGTCAGAAGCCTGTGGGTGATTTGCAAAGCACATATATTCATTTTAGATTTAAAAAATAAACCCTTTAGCATCTTAGGGCAGAGAGCAGGCACATAAATAAGCCTTCTAAATAAAATAAACCTTCTAAATAAAAATACTCTGCCTTAAATCCCAAACTAGTTAAAAACAATAAAGAAGGACAGTCTTACTGGAGTATCCCATATCTGCCCCATCCCCACCCCGACCTAGCAGCATTCTGGTGATGGTAAACTGGGATCTGTGGGATTACTTCATTAAATCACCACCAAAGCGCTGTGAAAATGGGACTTGATCACAGCGTGGGGAAGTCAGAGGCAAAACCTCGGCCAAAATTTGGCATCTGATTCCAGTTCGAGCTTTGGTGACTTTGGGTATCGCCGTATTGAAGATCCCAGTGTGTAAGCACAGAAGTATATATGGGTGCCTATACATATTGCTATATATATACCTGTACAGGAATGGATCTTTAAAGTGCTTTGCTGATGTGGGAATCCGCCAAAATGTAAAGACACACCAGATATTCTCCTGTGCACATATCTGGCCTTTCAGATTCCTGTTAGCCCCAGACATACATCAAATATCCATCTGAGACAACATGATTCTCGTCTGACTCCCTTTTCTTATTTCAAGATTCATTTTTGTGGCAGTAAAAGAAGGAAAAAAACAACCCCGTGGAACTACCTGGGAGTTGGAAGAGCTGACGATTTACATGATGGAGCCTTCAGAGCTGCTGTAAGTCATGGAATGGAGTCTCAAACCCATTTCTTACTGGCTTTATACAGTTTTATAGCAGAGCTAATACCTGGCCTGTGCTGCTCTGAGGCAGGAGCCTGGTCAGGCAACAATCAGTGTGTGCCCCGTTGTTTTAAGCCCCCCAACATCGTCACTTTCCCGAGGACCAGGGAATCAGTGGATATGGGAGGAGCACTGAGATTGTTTCAAATATCACAGTTTGCTTATTTTGAAGCTGGTTTTTGTTTTTTTTTCTTTATTTTTCTTTCTTCCTCCCTGACTAAAAGTCATTTTGTTCGTTTCAGGAACTGATCACCTATTGTACTGCATTTTCTTGCGCTTCAGGACAAATATTATCGGTGACAATAAAACCCCATCATTAAAATGTGATCCTTGCCCACAGGAGCAGGATGAGCAGTTTGAAATCAGTGGATTTTTACCACCCCACTCACCTCCTGCAAAGCCCAGGGCTGGTAAAATAACACTTTTATTGTGAAAACCACCCCTTCTCGAGACTCGGAGTGCAGACAGCGCCTGGGATAATTCCCTGAGACCCCACCTTGAGTACTGTGTCCAGCCTTGGAGCCCCCAACACAAGAAGGACATGGACCTCTTGGAGCAGGGTCAGAGGAGGCCACCAAGACCTTTAAGATCCCTTCCAATTCAAACCGTTCTATGACTCTATAATTCAGCTGCTTGTGCCCCAGAGCGGGATGTGTGTGCTGGAGGTTGTGGTGGTCACCCTGTGGGATGATGGACTGGGAGACCAGTTAGAAGGGCAACAGCACCTTTTCAGTGGTACTTTATGCAGCAAAGTGCTGGAGGGCCTGCACCAGGAGCAGCCCAGGCTTTCCACGGGGTTCTCTGTCCCACCACAACCCAGACATTACCTATTCCAGACGATCCCAAGAAAAGAAAGACCAGTGGGTGCTCCTCGTCATACCAGCCGTTTTCCTTCCTGCGAATAGCTGCATTTAAAGACAACGAAAACAAAAAAAAAAAAAGGGGGGGGGGGGGGGGAAGGCAAAAAAAAAAATAACAAAAAACAAAAAAAAATAAAAC